>LJIJ01005997.1:0-10437 GCA_001718145.1 Orchesella cincta
ACTTCCCGTCAACCAGTGGTTGATTCTCAGTTTCAATGCCAAATAGTACATGGCTCTGGCCAAAGTTTTGATCAAGTTTGAAACCATTAAAACCCTGCCTATAGCTTTTTTGCATATCTCTGAAATGACTGGCTAGGAAATACTCTGCCATTAAACCGGGAACAGGAAGTCCTACTTTTGCATCTTTAGAGGACAAGTTTAAAAACACCGCGTTAATCTCATTATTAGGATAGTTAAACACTTGAAACGTTTCTGCAGCGGACAAATTATACAATTTCAGTTCCTTCCCGTACGCCAACTCAGGGGAATCTGAGTATACGCGCTGGTTATAAATGATTTTGTAACCGTGGTTTACAAAATCCTTCAACGTTCTGATGGCTTGCATTGGTGGTATTGCTACCGTAATAATGCTGGTAAATCCTTCAGAATAGAGTTGAGTAAGGATGAAAGAGAAGGAGCAGATTACAACCAAATGGCGAGGCTTAACCGATGCACCAAAGACACTTGCAAGAATTCCAAGCAATTCTCCAATTACCAATTCAATTTGATGGTGACGTTTGTAGGAACGAAATAATGCGAAACATATAATGGTTAGTATTGCAATCCATACATCAAAAGGGAAGGGTTCGTGCCATGTGCTAAACTTCATTATCTCAACATCCATTGCTTTTTTCCTTACAAAAAATAAAACAGAGTAGAAGTCAAACTTGTGAAATAGATAGCGGCCAATGACGATAAGATTTGGATGCGGATGGGTAAGTGTTGTTAGAATAGATTCAGGGCCTTCGTAACTGGAATACAATTTCAGGAACTTAGCTATACTAGGACTACTTGTAACTAATACAATTGTCAAGTTGTGTGTTTCTGCTAGGACCAAGGACGACATGATGTCCGTTCTGCATTTCCAATCCATTTTTATTTGTTGACTCAGGCAAACAGTTTGCTGATCTGTCGGTTTATTATTTAAGAAACCCACCCAGCTTATTGTCACCACAGAAGTAAGTTTTTTGTTTCCGTTTCGATACAGCTCGCGATGTACTGCGAAAATATTTTTGTCGAATTTTCTTGAGAAATCTGCAACAGGGATTGGAGCTGATGAGCAGTATTGACTGCATATTATATTAACTGAAGCCCTTTTTGGTTGGCATTCAAACCCAGGAGACATGGTTAGAATGAGCTTCAGCGCTGGGAATATTTGTAGCTTCTTATTCCAATCTGCAATAGCCATGTTCACCTTCAGAATTCTTTTATATAGATCCGCATTTTTTTGCTTTGAGAGAAGAGGATTTGAATAAATCTGTCTACTTTCCCACACAAAGATGAACATGGTTCGCGAAGGTACAAGTACACCACCCAAAGCTCGAACAGTCATGTTTATAATTTCCAATTCTTTGTCAATTTGGATTGGGCTGATGATAAGGTTATAAGTGTTGGAAAGTTTGTAGTGCTCCCGTTTTAGTCCGTTTCCGTCTCTGATTGCGATGGACCTGGACTCCAAAGATGAATCTGGGACGAATTGAGCAGTTTTTGTAGAGTTGACAAAGTATAGAATATACTCTTCCGAGTTTCTATTCAGATGAGGAAAAACACGAGACAAGCAGGTGGAATCGTGGCCTGAAACGTGTGCAATACTGACTAGTATTATTCCAAAAATTGTCAAAATCCAAGGTTTTGAAAAGTTTTCCATCTTGAGTGCCTAATATTACAACTAAACAAATAAAAATTTCGTGAAATTTGGTACGGTTTGTGTTGATACGTGTATAACCAGCGAGATTTCCCTGGTTCTTTTTATAAAATCTGCAATATAAAGTGAAACCATAATTTCTCTTAATATTAGTAACTTAAGCCTGTTTCTCTTTCGTGTTGAGTTTGCCCCTTTTTAACAAAAGTCTTCTTAGTTGAAAATCGCTTTCAAATTATACGCTAGCCAGTTTAAAAGACTGTCTTTTAATTAAGAACCATCAGCAAAAGCTCAAGAAAAATTCGTATGGGCCTAAGGTAATTTGTTTTCTGGTTGGTTTTCAAAACCAATTAAGTTTGCATCCGACGAAGTAGGGCTGCTTTGAGAATCAATTAACTCAAGAAAAAGTATTGATTGCTTAGAACATTGAGTACCTAGATGTAAAATATTTTTTGAGCTTAGACACGTAAGCAAAACTGATTGTGCTATATAAACCAAACCCTTGGAATTCAATGGTAAAGATGATGACCAAATATATTTTTAAATCTAGCAGTTGATCTGGATTTTGGGAAAGCTTTTCCAAAGTACAAACTAACCAACTATTGTATCTTATTTAAATTATGTAGCCCAATCGGGAGCCTAGAGAAAGTTAATTCTTATATGCGATACCATTATATTGTTTAGTATTTTTACGGCTAAAGAAGTGAAAAATTAGTTCATATATACCTAAAGATTTTGCAAAATTAATTACATTAATTAACGTACTGCTTTGCTTTGCGATTGTATAATTTTCAGTTAAACCGGACTAATTAAAGCAAAAATTAAGTTTGAGGCCCTCTTCTGTGTTTTTGAGAAATTTGGAAATCAGCAGGGATCTAAAACAATCGCTTTTGAAAAATTATGTTGGACTACAGGATATTTTATACATGTTATGTAGCGATTGTTACGTATTTTTTAAATGTAGCAGCAATTTACATTTATAATATTCCATCTATGATATTTCTGAATTTAAAAAAAATTAGCAACAGACAAATCAACACCTTCTGAGAGACTCTTCACTCAACTAATATTTCCGTGCTAACAAGTATTTTTGAAAATTTATGAACAATAATTATGCTTAACTTGGTTATCTTTGTACCTCTGAGCTGACTGGCGTTGGTTAGAAGAATGTAGTGACAAAAGCACAAATAAGCTTAGAACACCTCACAGGTAGAGACAGTTACACATCATTCGTGTTTGTAAAGAGAGCATTGTTTGTTTTAAATTAACCGGAAGGGCTTTTAATTGTAAAACAATGCGAAGTAGGGCTTGAGTGACTATCATTATTTCAGGGAAAAAATTGATTGCTAAGCACATTGAGTACCTAAATGTATTAAATTGGTTTTACTTAAACCGGCAAGTGTAACAAGTTTTTCGTATTTAAGACATATTTTGCATTGGTGGAAAAAATGATGATTACCAAGAAGAAGCCTCACACAATGAAAATATATAACAGCTGCATTATATTCAAATATGTAGTACAAGGGCTCAAAGTTAACCTTTGAATGAAGCACTAAACCGCTTAAATCTTATATAAAAAATATCTTTTCCTGAATTAACTCAATTTCTGCCAATTAAACTCATCCGATGCTTTACGAGTATATGATTTTCTAGCCAAAAGATCCGAATATCAATTCATGGATTAGCTCTGGTACTGTGTTAATGAGAAATCTGCAAATCAACCGAAATATGAAACAATCACTCATGAAAACTAATGTTGTAGTAGTGGAACGTGTTCAGACGGTACCTTGAAGACAAGTTGAGGCTCACAATTGAAATGATGGTGAGTTTTCGAAATCCAATTAAGTTTACATCTGATAAAACAGGGCTGCTGTGAGAATCAATTAATTCAAGAAAAAGTATTTACTGGACTTTAAAGATGAATCTGGAACATATCGAGTTTTGGTAGTTGTGTTCGAGTTGACAAAGTATAAAACATACTCTTCCGAGTTGTTATTCAGATGAGGAAAAATACGAGACAAGCAGGTGGAATCGTAGCTGGAAACTTGTGCAACGGGGAACAGTGCTAGTATCCCAATCATCGCCCGTATAAAGTTGTCAAAATCGAAAACTTTGAAAAGTGGTTCATCTTATGTACCCAATGTAATTACGTTTTGCTTTTCAATTTTAATTAGAAGCAAAAGCTCGAGAAAGTTCTTACAGTCTAGAAAGACAATCTTGTTTGATGGGTTTGAAAAACCAATTTATTAGGTAAGCATCCGGCAAACTAGGTCTAGTGTGAATCACAGATATTACAGTAAACAGATCCACAAACTACATTCAAAAGGCATTCAAAAAAGTGTGATTCGAAATCTGAACTCCGAGGACCATGCATAGGTCTAAACACAGTGTCGTTAAGGAAACATGGTCCTTTGAGGTCAAATGCATAGTCACAAAATTTTGGTCTAGTGGTTCTATCTATATAAGTCTATTGTGTGAATCTAATTATTTCAAGAAAAATTATTGATTATTTTACATTGATACCTAGATGTCAACATTTTTTGAGTTGGACACCGTAAGGAAAACAGATTATTCGTACATATACCAAATCTTTTGATTTAAATGGTAAAATGATGATGGAACCTATTTAAAAATCTAGCACTTGATCTTGATCACGTGGAAATTTTTTCTGAAGTGCAAACAGCCAAGAGTTAGTTGGCATCTACTTTAAATTATATAAATCAACTTAGAGCCTGGAGAAAGTTGACTTTTAAATGCGACACCTATAAATTGTGTTAATTTAACTGGATTTTACTATTTAATTCGTTGCTTTGCAATTGCATTGTTTTTCAATGTTACCGGTTAGCAATTCAATGATTGGCCTGGCTGTTTATGAGATATTTTAAAAAGAAGGGATTTGAAACAATTGCCTGTGAAAAATGTTGAAGTGCTGATGTTTTATACATATTGTGCAGTACGAGATTTTTCAAAGGTTTAGCTCATTTAAATGTTGAATGTAGCAGAAATTTGCAATGATAATTGTGCATGTATGGTATTCTGAATTATGAAATAAAATTCGCAAAAGACAAATCAAACGTTCTGAGATACTCACCTCAACTAACTAATGGTTTAGTGCTAACAACTATTTTGGAAAATTCTTAAAAACAACTATTATATACAACTTGGTTTGTCTCTCTCAGCAGACTGGCGTTTGAGTTACCAATGTTGCGACAAAAACCCATCCAATCTTCAATATCTCACATATAATGGCATTCGTGATTGCATAGAGAGGCTTAAGGTTCAGTTTAAATTAACCGGAAGGATTTTTATTGTAAAAATATTTCAAACGATTTGCTTGCCAATTTAAAATGTCACGTTGCAGGTTTGAAAAAATTGCAATTCCAAGATGCCACGCGGTCGAAGAAAAATTTTCATTTTTTCTGCAGTCGAGACAACAAAAATATCCATATAAAAAAAGCTCATAATATATGATACAATTTCGTGATAAATAGCAAGAGCTGTCTTTAGATTAGAACAAATTGTAGATGAGGGTTTTATAAACTAATCGCCATATAAATAAGTAGGTGAGAAGCAATTACGTAGCCAAATTTTCTTGGTAATCCCACCTGATCCTTTCTATTAGATGCTATAGATGATGTCAAACCGACGAGAAATGTAGCACTGCATTGGGGTGGCAATCTTTTGATTAAATGACACAAGTTTCGATTTGTATTGTTCTAAATAAAAGACCACAACTTTGACTCGAGAAACAGTTGGAGAAAACGCTGTGCCATCATAAGCCACAAGGGCTTTGAAATTTAAATTTAGAGGTGTGCATTTGGGCAAATCCAGTGCCCCAACTAAGCCTTTGCCCCGTGACGATTTCAAACTTGCCGCCTGCTACCTTTTAAAGTTCCCCGGCTCGCCTGCACGCACCCAAATACTTTCGCACGTGAAACTATTTTTTAAATACATGTTTATGATTAAATTTATTAAATACGCAGCTAAAATGATGTCAAAAGTATAAAAACATTTAAAAATAATGTAGCTATTCATGTTAATACTTATTATATTTTGAAAAAATTGACGAGCTCCTGAAAATCACATGACATTTAAATTTACGTATACACTAAATCAAACAATTATACAAAATAACTGATAAATAAAAACTCGAGTGTTAATGTTAACTATAAAGGAAGTTGAATAAATGAAAACTTAAGACTGTAGTACTGGCGGTGGCGGACTAATTGATGCTATGTATCAAAAGTATCAGCCGCGCCGACAAGATATCGATTTTCAAATACTGTTTCCCGTGCAAGTAAATAATATTCATACACAATACAATATGTAAGTCATTTAATGACACATATATTAATATTCGTTTGTACAACAATTTTGGCAGTACATCATATTGCGTTGCTTGATTTGCTTCAAAGTTTCAAGCACAATCACTATCAACGATTCTGGATATACAAAGTACTTTACTCTTATTCATAATAAACAAAGTATATACCGCATGCATAAACACATGAGCAAAGTTATGAGATCTTGCAAAAATACTGATTAAACTTTTTCTACAATAATTATTAACATTTTGACAAAGCCCACTTATCAGTCAACCTATCAGTTTTGTAATTTTCAGTCTGAAACTGATATTTGATCATTATTACTGACTATTTCCTCCCCACATCGTCGTTCCTCTGTGACAGTTTCTCTATTTATATAACTGATCCATTTCATATTATCGTAGCCCAAGTTCCCCACATATTCTACTGTTGCATAAGGTGTTGACGTGGTATATGATAGAACATTGCTGTTTTGATATTGCGGATTTGAATTATTTGTTTGTGTATTCGCACGTTCATTATCATCTTCATCTAAATTTCCACTTTCTTCCCGATTTTGTATCACTTTCCCCACTTTTTGATCGTTATAAGCCGTATTGCTATAGCCAAGTTCATCTATAATTCCTTTTGTGCTACAATTCGGAGGCGGTACTGGGGCTACTTGCACTGCCTTCGTATTGTGTCTGCAAATGCAAATAAGATCCATTGAAGGATGACTGTTTAAACATAATTATTCAGCTATTATTTTTAAGCCCAACTTACCACTTGAGCCATCAACTTTCTCATTGCTGTCTTGAACGTTTGATATTTTTTCGGTTTACAGCTATGAAAGTGTCTCGGAATCATGATGAAATCCGAGACGGTCTGCAGGATTTTCTTTCCCAACATTGTAGCATAATTCCGCCACCTGAACATGAAATGTTTTAGACATTTATTTATGTTTATTAGTTCGTTGTTAAACAAATGTTAGCTATGAAAATCGTGAAAACTCACATTTCTTGTGGGCATACTCGGGCTCACTGAGCAAACTCCACCGTCGAGATGTAATGAAGAGCTGTCTCAAATCGGAAGAATTGGCACTCGTTAAAGTATGGAACCTCCTTGACCAAAGTGAACATTTCCCAGTAAGTTACTCCCAGCCCAGACATCACTCTTTGTTGTAAATTTCAAGCTTTTCAGGGCTTCTATTGAGAGCCAACGTAGAGAAACTCGCTGCCTATTTTTTCTTCGATGGATCAAACTGTTCAGTTTAAACAGAGTGAACAAATTAAAACAACATTATTTGTTTTAGCATTGATTTAAAAACACCCAGGAAATATACTTACCACATATTTGTAGTAATCACTGTCAAGCTCGTATAAAGCTTTAGACAATCCAAAGTCAGATATTTTTGCAATTAGCTTTCCCGGATCGACATTCTTATACTCCGTGGAATTAATACCCGGATAACAGTAAAACATTGCGGCTGCTAAGTCTCTATGCACGAGCCCTTTTGAACTTATATAATGCATCCCGTCCGCGATATCTTCAGCCCATTTCATAAGTGAGATGTTTTAAGGACAACTTGGCCAGAGTGTGTCTGACTTCTAATTTTGAAAAATAATTAAACAATTAAAAATTACGCAGTGCATTTTGAGATATTTTATAGTAGCAACTTCACTTACACAGTGTGCAAAACCTGAATATCATCATGGAATAATCCGCCATTTTTTGCAAATTTTGTAAATACGACGCAAGGTCACCTGCGCTGCAGTATTCGACCACTAGATAAGCACTATCTGTTTTGGAAAATAGCATTTACATTGTAATATGATATTTTCGAAATAATTGTGTACAATTTCAGTAAATTCCTAACATTTTGCAATGTCCGACGTCACTGCTCCAACGTACCAACACATGTTTGTGACAGCCGATATATGCATTATTTTATTTCATTCAAAAAGCTCATAAACTCATACTTAACGTCCTGTTCCGACGCAGTGGGAACATCTTTGATCTGTTTTATCGCAACTGGAATCTTTGTGTCTGCATTGCTATCATGCAGCCATCCAAAGTGTACTTGACTAAAATTTCCTCCTCTGAGTTCTTGAACTGCAGAAAAAACATACTGATACATGCTCCAAAAGTGATTTTTAATTGCAAATATTTTGCTTAACATACCAAATTCTAATTTATCAGGCTTGATTTCATATGAAAAATCGTATGACTCCGTTGCATGCGGCTCCAACTCATTGAAAGGTATCCCTTGTACTTTACGTCCACGGAAAAACCAATTCATAAGATTTCGATCTAAACGCCGTCGTCGTACCTTCAAACGAAAATAACATTACATCTTTGCTTGCAAAAAGTCAATTAGTTAAACTTTAAAATCAGATTTATACCACATTGAACTTAAAAATTGTTAAAAATATTCCCAGAAACACGACAGCAACAACCAGATACAGGACATCAAATTTCACATCAAATTTCACATGGACATCAAATGATTTGGGAGGTGATGGTTGTTCGGTTTGAAGTCTGAAATCATGGCTGACATTTCCCAGAAAGTTGGATACAATGCAGGTATAGTTGTCGACTACGTCGTCGGCCAGTGGTTTTGGGAAAAGACTGCTTTTAAATGGTATATGGTCGAGATCTTCCTTTGTAATTTCGCCATTCTAAATGAACAAAAATATTATGTTCTACAGCTTCAGTACTGCATATGAAATAGCTTAGTTGTTGTGGATGTCTGGATGTCCATTTTTAGGGCATAAAAATAAAGTACCCACGTTTTTACCGAATTTACCACATGTTACTATCGGAAATACATACACCGCATTTAAACTTTAACCACTTTTACTAAATTTTACAATTTTTTACTTAACCTTTGCACTAATTTGTCCTGAAAAATATCATTCTTCAAAACACATGGTAAAATTCAGTTATGAAATGTAGTATTTTCAGTTTTACAGTGGTGCCATTAAATGCATGCCATTTTTTAGCCATGTCCAGTGCGTAGGTTCACTAGGTGTAAAGCATGTAATATTCATTCCTTGTGTGTAAACTATCGGTTCCTTAAGTGGTAGGTTTAAGATCTCAGGTGGGTATGATTCTGAAAAAACAAAAGGGGGTGATTATCTAGAGAAAAACTAAAAATTTTCTTGGGGAAGAATATTGCTGTTTGACGATTGCTGAGACTCACTTTTCACTTTAACTGAATATGAATTATTGTAGGAAGTGCCATTGACAGTTCCAGCACAAACAACATCGGTTATGTTATAGGAAGAAAATGTAACATTAACGGTTTGAATGTAGTACAATGAATCCGTATTATTGTCCTTTTGATCTAATAAAGGATGGTTATTCAAATTAGATTTTTTTAAATTTCATTCAGTATCCCTCTAATTTAAAAACCTTAACTCACCAGTCACATTTAGAGTCGTGTAAGCTCCATTTTTCCAACTATAAAACCATTTAAATTGGTTTTCAAAAATGTCTTGTGGCAATCTACACTCGAAGGGGTGTAGTTCCGGTGCTCCAGCATAAAAATGACTAGATTCATTCTTGTAACTTACACGAACAAAGGCACCTTTGAAGTACAAGTTATATTGTTCAAAAGTTACCCAATTTAAGGTAATAAAATGCACGTGGGACAGAAACTCATACCGAGGTTCAGCTCAACAAAAACAATATCACCCGGGGTAGAATTTGCAACCCGACATTCATATTTTCCTAATGGATTTTTCAACTGTGTCAAATTTAAATAGTAGCCAAGTTCGGGAATGTACGTAAACATATCGCTTGTAACTAGTTTGCCGTCCTAAAATAGGAAATTTATTAATCCATTTTACATAATTAGATTCACAGATAGTAGCTTAAATTTTACCTTAAATAATTGCAGTTCCTTCCCGTTATTGCCTAATGGATGTGAAAGTAAACATGATATATGCGCTGTGCTTTGGTTCAGAGCATTGGCCCGAATGGTTTCCCCGTGTTTGTATAAGTAAGGCGATTTGTTTGCTAATGATTAAAGAAACAAGATTACACTGTTTTAACATACCGTCAAAAAATATTCGAATGCTTAAAGACAGGAGCACAGCAAGAGCGCTTCAGTTGTAAATGTAAATCATACAGTACTCCAACCCCAGTGTAGAGCAATGCGCTATTTGAAATTGTTATATCATTTGGATTATAACATTCCATTCGTATAACTGGGGGTCCTTTTAAAAGATCAATGACCAAACAATTTTCATCATCAAGATGTTTCCGTCTCCGCACTTTTGTTTCCTGATGAAATTATGTAATGCAAATAAATGGAATTATAAATGTAAAGACAGCCTTAACTTAAATTTACAATAAAAATATTTTCGAGTATAATTTACTTCAATTCCATGATATTTCCCCCACAGAGAGGTCGGCTGAAACAATAAGAAGCTCTCTTTCCTTGAAATA
>LJIJ01005998.1:0-10434 GCA_001718145.1 Orchesella cincta
CCATTTTGTAAGTTTACTCAGTAAAACCGACCAAAAGCATCGTTTTTCTGAGTAAGTGTATGTAGTAGATTTAGTTGACAGTTACCATGCAAAAAATTCTAGCTAGACCGTTCACATCGTCAAGTTCGATTACTTTGTAAATCGAATAAGTCATGTCACGAAAAACGTTGACCCCCATTATATTATACACGTGTGCTGATGTTAACTATTACTGATTTACTAATCAGAAAAAAACCAGAAGTGTTACGGGGGAAGGAGACGACATGTTGTCTATAAAACAAAGAGTTTACCAATGAATGTCTTCTTGTTTTATAGCTTACCCGTATCGTCATTGCTGATCAAATCATTTACACTTGTGATTCACTTTACAATATTTCCTCAGAAGTTTATCAAGTTTTCAAAAAAAAAATTCATTAAAAATCTTCCAGATGGGAGACTCAAGTAGCCAAGTGTGGCTCACGTCGGCAGCCACTGATGAAGATGTGGCAGGGGCACTCATCCTCTGTTTTTCGTTAAAGAGAACGCTGACTACCCGAAAACTGGCTGTGATTGTTTCCCCAATGGTTTCTGCTTCAAAAAAGAACGCACTCTGTGAAAGTTTTGACTTCTTTTTTTATCTTGACAATGATCGGAACACGAAGGGTTTGAATGTTGATGAGTTTATCAAAATGTACACTCTCACTCTTAAATCCTTTGAGAAAGTTGTGTACCTCAAACCTACAATGCTCGTAAGTAATTTTTCGTAAATTTTAAATAAAAACGTGAATTTTATTAAATAAGGTTCTGTTAAAAACATCCAATAGGCAATTAAAAATTCGGATGAAATATTTGACAACTACAACACAACCAATGGATTCATATCGACAAGAAGTGAAGGCATGTCAATTTTTCTTGTTCGTCCATCTTTACAGTTATTTACCACTCTGATGAATGGTCTCTACGAAAAAGGTAATAAAAACGATTGAAACTTCACAAACATGGCAAAGTAACTTATTACTACATGTTGCGTGCGTAATATTTTCAGACGAAATGGAAAAGCTTTTAAAATCCCAATCCAACAGTGGGACAGAAGGGTTCGTTTTCTTGGATGAAAAATTCAATAGTCGCATATCACCCCAAGGACTCATTGTTGGGTATGTTCGTATGTTTCACTTGGAAAAGAATTATTTGTTACTTTTTTGCAACGAATGTCAAGATTTGTAATTACTTTTGAATGCAGCAACGCCACGGATATTTCAATAGCTGATTTGGATGGTATTCCGATTGATGTCGATGCTGATGAATTTGGATTCCTTCCCAAAGTATTTAAAATTAATTTACAGTTTTTTGGATTATATATTAAATATTTAATTGTTTTTTAAAAATAATAGCTTATGCTGGAGCAAAGAAAGCTGATCTACGACGAGGATGTCCAACCTCTTTTCAAAGAAACGGTAATATAGTTCAAGTTACCCAGTAAAAACAATACATTTAAATTTTATTTTAAATGAAATAACACATTTAGGATAAATATTAAATTGTAGATTGGCCCATCCCTGATGTCAAATAATGCGAAGGAACTGCAAACATTCAAAAATGAACCCATTGCAATAATTGGTATGAGTGGCCGATTTCCAAAGGTTTTCAATCTGGAAGAGTTTTGGGATCTGCTTATAAATGGAGAAGATGCGACTGGGAATCCACCGACTTTCGTTGCCAGCAAGAACTTTTCGTTGGGAGACTGGACTGATGCCAGCAGAAAGATCAATGCCTGGGTTTTTGAATTACCCAGTGGAAGAATTTGACTCAAATTCTTTGGAATCAGCCCGCAGAGATGGAATTTCTAGACCCTCAACACAGACTGCTCCACGAGCTCGTTTGGGAAGGACTGGAAGATGCTGCTTTGAACCCACAGACTTTGAATGGAACAAATGGAGGCGTTTTTATTGGCTCTTGGACAAACGACTACAAAGATTTGTTGACTCTAACCGGAATCAATGATATTTACAGAAAGCACATGGGAAATTCTATTGGAGCTGCTGCTGCAAGAATCTCTCATTTGTTGGGGTTAACCGGGCCCAGTTTGGCTACGGAATCTGGTTGTTCTTCTGCAATGGTTGCTGTACACCTCGCGTGTAAAAGTTTGCAACGACGAGAATCCGAGTTTGCACTTGCTTGTGGAGTAAACCTTCTGCTGCGTCCATTTGACGTAAACGAAATGCCATCGATGGTGTCGCAGATGGACACTGCAAAACATTTGATGCAAAAGCTGACGGTTTCGCAAGAGCTGAAGGATGTGGGTTCTCGTTCTGAAACGATGTCTGATGCAGTGAGAGATGGAGACAAAATTTGGGGGTTGATTCGAGGTTCAGGATTGACTCAAGAAGGGTGAGCAAAAGCATGGGAACTCCAACCGTTCACTGTGAATCTCTGGCTATGGAACTAGCTCTTCAGGACGCTGGAGTGAATCCCAAAGACGTTTCTTATGTGGAAGCTCATGGAACAGGAACAGTTGTGGGAGATCCTTTGGAAGTGATGTCAATTGCAAAAGCTTATCATTCAAAAGATAGGAAGGAACCATTGCTCATTGGCTCTGTGAAAACAAATGTGGGTCATACTGAATCTTGCTCAGGAATCACTGGGATTATAAAGGTCGTACTTGCCATGCAGAACGAAATCATTCCACCTCACAGAAATTTTGAGACTCTGAATCCTGCAATCAATTTGGATGCTGTTCCAGCTAGGATTCCATTGCAGCCTGTGGAATGGCCAAGAAAGCAAGGAGAACCTCGCTTCGCAGGCGTCAGCTCATTTGGAATCACGGGCTCAGACACACACGTGATAATTGAGGAACCACCACAACTTCCTGCAAATGGTTTGGCTTCCGCAGAACTTGAGCGTCCATTACATATCATGAAGATCAGTGCAAAAACAGAAGAAACGCTGGATTTGCTCCTTGAAAAAGTCGTGGATCATTTTATGCTTGATGAAACTGAGTTTTCGGACCTGGCGTATACAGCAAATGTTGGAAGAGCGGATTTTGGCCAGCGTGCTGCTATAATTGCAAATTCAAACTATAACGCGGTGAAGAAAATTGAACAAAGTGATTTTTTTACTGGAGAGGTTACTTCTTCTGATCAAATAGGAAAAGTTTGTTTCCTTTTTACTGGACAA
The DNA here is from genome assembly GCA_001718145.1 of Orchesella cincta. NCBI lineage: Eukaryota > Metazoa > Arthropoda > Collembola > Entomobryomorpha > Orchesellidae > Orchesella > Orchesella cincta. The sequence continues at coordinate 3,154 of LJIJ01005998.1, forward strand.
GGCTCCCAATACCCGGGAATGGCAAAGCAGCTGTATGAAACTAGTCCAGTATTTCGAATACACTTTGAGTATTGCGATAAAATTCTCAAAAACCACTACAACATTGACATTACTCAAGTGTTGTGGTCTGAAGATAACACAGCTGAAGTGAGCAGAACTATATACAGTCAAACATCAATATTTTGTGTGGAATATGCACTCCTTAAATTATGGGAAAGTTGGGGAATCAAGCCAGACTACGCACTGGGTCACAGCCTTGGGAGTTTGCAGCTGCAGTTTGTGCAGGAATTCTAATGTCGAGGACGCTCAAAATTAGTTGCAGAAAAGAAGCCGGCTCATTGACCAACTCCTCATGGAAAATGCTGGTAATCAAAGCAGATAAACAACGGTTGACTCACTCATGACCAAGTTTGCTGCTGATGAAAAACAGGTTATTGGACTATGCTGCAGTCAACTCACCTGAGCAAACTGTGGTAGCTGGCGATTCTGATCTGATCATGCAGTTTTCTGAGCTTTGTAAGCAAGCAAACCTGAAATGCATTGTGCTTCAAGCCACTCACGCATTTCATTCCAAACACATGGACCCCATGCTGGATGACTACAGAGCAGTAGCAGAAACAACAATGAAACTGAAGGGGATGCAAACTGCAATACATTTCTGGAATGCGAGGACTTGATTGAGCTGAAGATGTTGATGCAGAATATTGGGTACAACATACAAGAGAAAAAGTTTTGTTTTTGGATGCCAGCAAAAAGGCTGTAGAGCTCGGATGCAAAATCTTCATTGAAGTTGGGCCGCAACCCGTTCTTTCTGCGTTGACAATGATGAACAATGAAACTCAACAACTGACCTGCCTGCCTTCTCTAAAGAAAAACGAAAATGAGTGGGAAACCTTACTCAACACCCTTGCTCAACTCTATTTGAAAGGAATGGAAATAGATTGGAAAGGCTTCGAACAGTTCTACAACAGAAGCAAGGTACGACTTCCACACTACCCATTTGTTGGGAAGAAGTTCTGGCCAAACGTGCGAACAACTACTAGCACCTCAATTCATCCGCTTCTTGGAAGTGTCATTCAAAACGCTTCAGCCACAAAGTTGTTCAACTCCAGTCTGGATCTGCGAGGTCTGGAATGGGTAAAGGACCACTGCATCGGAGCAAATATAATTTTCCCTGGTGCCGGCTTTCTGGAAATGTGCCTTGCTGCTGGACATGCAACACTGCAAAACGCCACTGAGTCTCTTTCTCCCCCAAACTTTGGAATGAAGGTGGAAAACCTAGTGATCCAAGCTCCACTTCAGTTACAGGACTCCAAAGTTGCGCAGATTCAAACTGTGGTCGAGCCCAATGCTAACACTGAAGATATTAACTTGAATGACCTCAACGTTAAAATATGTCGCAACATAGAATCTGAAACAGAAAGCAAGTGGTTAACTCACGCCCAAGCTCGCTTTTCCTCCTTTTACAACCCTCATATAAACACCATCCCATTTGACTTCACGAGTTTTAAGGAAACAATCGAAAAACCTTGCCACGATTTCATTGCTCGAGAATTTTACTCCAAAGTGAATGCCCTTGGGCTCAAGTTCGGTCCAGTGTTCCAAAGTCTTGAAAAAGTGTGGAGGAGTGAATCAACATCATCATTAATCGCCAAAATCCAGCTTCCACATGAAAGCTTCCAGGAAAAATTCATCGTCCACCCAGTCGTATTGGATGCCATGATTCAAGCAATCATGATGCTTGAGCATGGAAGCGGGGTGAAGAAATTGCACATTCCTATCAAAATCGGAAAGTTTATTTGGATATCTGCAACGGAATCGTCTGAGCTTTATATTCAGGCCAGCGATGGAAGTGCATATTTGGTAGACGTAAATGGCAAACTCTTGGCTGTTATGTCTTCAGTTGATCTTGTTGCAACAAATGTGAAGACCATAGAGTCTGTTTTGGAGCAACAAAAAACCACAATGCCAGACACCTGGGAGGAAGTTTGGAAATGTGAGCAGGCCTCTGATCCACAAGGCTTGGATTTACAGGAAACAGGAGAAAATTTCTCAACCGATGACTTGGTAAACGAAATAGAAGTCCCTGAACAAAATTGGATAATATTCCATTCTTCGGATTCTCCTCTTTCCAGTTTTCTAGTAACGACGATGAGAAAACGGACAGCCAAGGCGGTGATTGTTGTAACTGGAGGAGACACTTTTGAAGAGGATGATGAAGGGTTCAAAATACGAACGAACAAAGAAGATGATTTTGTAGCACTCTTCAATTCAATCAAAAAACGCGATTTGGATGTTGATGGGATTTTGTATTGCTGGGCGCTTGGTACAAAGTTGAATTCTCAAGAGGAGATTCTCCAGCCATTTTTTTACCTGACGAAGACTCTTTTAACAACGGAATTGAGTGAAACTGCATATTTGAGAGTTCTGCTGAACGGAGCCATAGCTCCAATGGAGGAAAATGATTTCTCACGCTTTCACACAAGTACACTTTGGGGCTTTACAAAATGTCTCATGAATGAGAATCCTGATCTGGACTGTAGATGCATTGAAGTAATTGGAGATTCATTGGATTACTCGCGGTCCAAGAATGTTTTCTATGAATTGTGGAGAGATTCGAAGGACTCAATAGTTGCCTTGAAGGGGAATTCAAGGTATGTCCCTAAGTTGCAAAGACTTAAAATCACCAACAAATCGTTGAGTTTACCAAAAGGGACGGATAGATTCCAGCTAATACTCCCAGACACTAAGTCCATCTCAGATCTCCAATTTGGACCGCTGGAGCATTCTAATTTAAAATATAATGAAGTGGAGGTTCAAGTTATCGCTTCTGCAATCAACTTCCGAGATGTTCTCAGCGTTCTGAAACCTTCCGAGGATTTTAAGAATGTAAATACGGTTGGTTTTGACTTTGCTGGCAGAATTAAACGAGTTGGGAAAGAAGTGACAAGATGGAAAGTCGGTGATCGTGTTTTTGGCTGCAACATTCACTTCACTGCAATGCCCAGTCATCTCACACTTGACGAATCACTTGTCCTCCCGATACCAGAACAGTTGAGCTTTTGTGAAGCAGCAACAATGCCGGCTGTTTACATGACCGCGATTCTGAGTTTGATTGAGATTGCAAAAATCAAGAAGGGAGATGTTGTTCTCATCCACACTGCTACTGGAGGCGTTGGGTTGAGTGCTATTGAACTTTGCAAGCATGTTGGATGCACAATTATTGCTACAGCTGGAAGCAAACGGAAACAGAACTATTTGAGGAATTTGGGAATCCAGCACATTTTCCATTCGAGGAATACCAAGTACGGAGAGCAGATTCTTGAGCTGACTGATGGCCGAGGTGTTGATGTTGTTCTGAATTCATTGACAAGTGAAGGGTTCAAGGAAGCGACACTCAAGGCATGTGCAAAAGGAGCGAGGTTCGTGGAAATGAGCAAACTCAACATTTGGACAAAAGAAGAAGTAAAGAAATTAAGACCAGATGTGGAATACACGACCATTGACCTCACCCAAAATAGCAGAGAGGACTGGATTCGGCTACTGAAAGGATTGGCTGAGCTTCAGAGTGAAAATGTGGCGAAACCAATTCGTACGAATATTTGACGCCCTGAATGTTAAGATGCTCTGGAATACATGCAGAAAGCGAAACACATTGGGAAAATCGTTTGCGTCGTGCCTGAGTTTAAAAATGTAGATGGAAAAATGAGCATGAGCACCCCAATGTTTAATGAAGAGAGCACCTACTTGATCACGGGGGATTGGGGGCATTGGCTTTGTGGTTTGTCAATGGATGGTGGAGAAAGGAGCGAAACATATTTTACTCGCTGGTAGAAAACCTCCAAGCTCTACCATTCAAATGAAAATTGAAAAGTTGAATTCAAATGGCAAAAGATCGTAGCCGTGAAGCTGGATGTTGGAAATTTTCAAGAATGCAAAGACCTCATTGAAATCCAAATTGCTCAAATGGGCTTTCCCCCATTGAAAGGGATTATGCACTCTGCTGGAACACTGGCTGATGCCTAATTATTAACCAAGACTGGAATAAGTTGTCATCCACCTTTGGCCCAAAAATAAACGGAACCCTGAATTTGCACGAGTGACAAAGCACCTGAATCTGGAACATTTTGTCCTGTTCTCCTCCATCACAGCATTGCTGGGAACACCAGGTCAATGTAATCACGCTGCTGGAAATTGTTTTGAAGATGCTTTCACCCACTACAGAAGGTCAATTGGTCTCCCTGCCACAACAATCAACTGGGGGCCTTGGAGTGAAGTTGGAGTAGCTGTAGATATCGAGATACCCGGTTTGAAGTCTATTTCCAATCGTCAGGGAATATCTGGTCTTGAATTTATTCTAAAGTCAGAAAGAGCCCAAACTGGAATTTTTAACGTCGGCTCCTTTACAACACTCAACAAACTTTTTCCAAATCTAGCTGACTATTTGGATGAAGGAGTCTGGAAGAAGAAAAGACAATCTATTAGTGCACTATCTAGAAAATCCATAGCGAATTTTGAATCTTTACTATTTTGGCGACAGTATGGATCAGCGATGGAAACGAAGGAGAAAATCGATGTTCTAAAAGTGCAGCTTGGAAGCATTTTGGAGAAAATACTCAAACTAGACGACAACGAAGTCGTTGGAGACAATGTGGACATGCAGGAATTGGGAGTGGATTCACTAATGTTTGTAGAAATAAGAAATTCTCTTCAAACTCTTCTCGGGGAACGACTGAAGCTCACCGCAAGTTCCATACGGGAGTGCAACACTTTTCCAGATTTCCAGCAAGGTTGTTTCACTGATTGAAGGAGTAGTCAGGAATCAAATCAGAAGCCAACGGTAAAAGAAGCAAATGAGCTGATGCGGGAAGACTGCAAACTCCCTGATAATATCAGAGCCAAACCTGATCAGAAAATTGGGCCTGTTTCCGAAGTCAGGAAGGTTTTGCTTACAGGTTGCACCGGATCACTAGGACCTTACGTCCTCAAACAACTGACAAATCTCCCCCAAATCAGCCAGGTGGTTTGTCTCATTCGTCCTGTAAAGTATGTTTCTGGGGAAGAACGCCTCACAAAAATTCTGAGCAATATGCAACTTCTCTCCCAAGTGAATATGAAGAAAGTCACATGCGTTTCTGGGAATGTTGCAAAGCCCCATCTTGGAATGGACGCTGCAGTTTGGCAGGAGCTTAGCCAAAGTGTGGACGCAGTTTTCAATTGTGCAGCAAGTGTCCAACATATTGAATATTATGTAAAGAGGGATTCTTCCAAATCAGACATGAGAGCTGTGAACATCGGAGGAACCCGCAATATTTTGGAGTTTGCCTGTGAAAATAAGCTGAAGCATGTCTACCACGCATCTACCATTCTGGCTGTGGCTAAAATCGATGAAACAACTGGACATGTGTCAGAGAAATGGCCGGAAGTGGGTGACTTTGATGGGAGAACGACGCTTGGTTATCCAATCACCAAATTTGTTGGGGATGTTCTGATGAAGAAGGCGAACGAGAGGGGAATTCTTGCAAAGTCTTCCGCGTTCCACTGCTAGGCGAGAAGAAGAACTGGAAGATGTTCCATTGACGTCCAACGGACGCTGGTGTGAGCAGGCGGCGGCTTTGTCCATCGTGGGGCGCGGAGAAGGGTGGGATGATGACCCGTTCCAGGAGGAAGGCGCGGCGCGCGCGGCGCGGGGCCGCGCGGTGGCGCCGGGGCGTCGCTCGTTCCGCTGCGCTCCGCGTCTCGTGCCCGCGGGATGCACTGTGCTTAAGCTGGGCGTTTGGTTGCGAAAGGCCAACGCCGGCGTGGAGCCATTGCTCTTATTCCTGTCGAGAACTCATGGTGGGATCAGGCGCAGTGTGCGTGGTAGGATCGTGCGGAAGAGGTTGGCTATCGCTGTGAGTAGTCGTCCAGGGATTCGAGTGTCGTCCAGGGCCGATGGTCCGTTGGGTCTTTCCAGTGGAAGCAAGAGCCCTATCAGCTTTAGGAGAGAGGTTGCTCGGAAGTGGGATAGTCTATGAAGGAGATACGGGCAGTGAGTATTAGCTGCTATGTCTTGGGCTCCACTTCATTCGCCCCGTCGGGTTGGGCGGAATGTGTTCAGTAGTGGATGGATAATTTGGAGAGACAACACTGGATGGAGTGAGGAAGGGGTTAGCCAGTGTGTATGCCGGACCTTGTTTTCCCAAAACCCAGGGAAGCAAACCATTGGAGTCACTGTGCGCCGGGCTCAGGTTTTGCAACGACCGAGGCTTGGTTTAACAAGTTTGCACTAGCGAGCTTTCCCAGACGCGCTCTTCAGGATTCAAAAACGACGGTCGGGGGATGGGGGGCTCGGTATACCATCTTCCAGGTGCAATCCTGAGGTGGGTGTGAGTGTTGTAAAAATGATGTGATAGGCGATCTGCCTTTGGTGCGGGAGGTTTAATACACACTTGATAAGCTTCGGCCATCGCAGTAAATTGTATTTTCCTTGTAGTACAAATATGACCTATTATTTATTATTTTTACAGTTAATTTCCCTTGTTGGGTAGATTTGAGGATGGGTATACAATCTTAAGTTACAGGTTTTGTTCTTGATTCCTCCAAATACGATTAGTTAAGATTTTATTTTATTGTATGTTTGTAATACCCAATGACTAATAAACCGATGTTGTATTACCTATGTAACTACGAGTACTAACTCTTGTTGCACACCAAATCTCACACGTTAACTTTAATGTACAAGAAATGTCGAATGAAAACGTTTAAGTAAGCAAACAGATTCAAAGACCTTTCTCCGGTTCGTTTGAAGTCTACAGCAACGTCATATATAACCTTGAGTTATCTAATCTACAACCTTGCACATAATTTATGATGTTTGCAACGCAAAACAACGTTGCCCGGAATGAGTTTAACTAAATGATCCTCAATTGTTTTCTTTCTAAGTGTTTATTCCCAATCAATAAAGTAAAGTAATAAAGTGTAAACAGGAACTACATAATATACGAAATAACACTTACTTCAAATATTAGTAAAGTTATAAATTCATATCCCAATAACACTTTGAACTTTGACCGCTCGGGTAATCAAAGACTAGCAGCATCTCCGTCTTCAAGTCATAAATATGTAGTTCAAAATGTCGCCGATTGCTTCCTTCGAATGATGACTCAGCCACTCGGCAAGCTCATGCGCATACTGGAAAAAATCAAACAGTCAATATTAAATTAAAGGTTGATCGTACAAAGACCAAATTCGGGGAAAATGCGTTAATTATCGTTTTTCGGGATGGTGACAATGTGGAAG
>LJIJ01005999.1:0-10433 GCA_001718145.1 Orchesella cincta
TTTCTAGTCCTTTATTACGTTATCCATTTCCCCTTGACACTCAAGTCGTTTCACTGTAATTGAACATTTTTAGTGATCCCAGTTAAAAATTAAAATAGTTCCAAACACTCAATAGGAGGTCCAATAGGTTTTAAAACAGGTTTGTGTTAATTTCTTGTGTTAAAAATGGTTCCTCGTTTCTCGTTTCAATTTGCAAAAGCTGGAACTGATTGATATTCTGACTCAGAATTTCTGAGGATTAGTCAATCTCCAACATGTCACAAACCACGTATCCGACAATATGTTGCGAATTGTGAATTACAATATTTATAAAAACTAGTGTTTCCTCCCTGTTCCATTATACTATTCACCTTGTCCTATTCAAACACAAAAGTATGTACTTTGCAAACATATCACATCATATGACCATCAACAAAGCATGTATCATGCATGCATGCAATACACAAAAACAAGGTTACCAATATCCTACTTTTGCACCACCCAGCAAATATGCCTAATATGCCTATGTCTATGACTTAGGTATATTTCCTTATCCTTATGTACTTTTTACGCAATAACTCATGCATATAATGTTGCGGTTCTTCTTGTTGATTCAAGGATATATCTCAATATCTGGGTATTTCATTAACTATAAAAATGCATATTCTCAATGGACTTGTGCTTCTGACGTGACTGGTATAATGCTTAAATATTGAAGATGCTTTAAACGTGTATAACTTTTTGCAGTCTTGCATGGTTTAAGCAAGATTACTTAAACAGACAACGCATATATTGCTAGCCTTCTCGCTAAACAAGGAACTACAATTACGACCATGTATTGCAATGTGCATTTGGATCGTAGATTAGTATTAGTTAGCTTTGGGTTAAGTTGGTGTAGTTTAACTCTGTCTAATCCACAAAGCTCTGGGTGTTCCAGTTTGAGTTTTTATGATCGTACAAGTGTAGTTTTAGTAAGCATGCAATTCATATAATATGCAGTTCATTCCGTCCTATATGCATACGTAGTATTATTATTATTATTATTATTATTATTCATACAAACTAGCGCCCACGTACATGGCCATTATGCTAGTAGGTTATCTTCAATACATCAGTCATAATTTACATTATGAGTATTTGAATAGTATAGATACTCTACTCTACCCGTACGTCTCGACCTTTGCTCCAAATATAACGTTGAAGCATGAACGCCTACCATAAAGCGTAAAGAAGTCAGTCCACATTCAGAACAGCAAATATACGAACTTCCTCCAACTCTGCATAATTTGATGGAAAAGACACACTTTGTTAATTTGCACAACATAACAGGAACCTTATCAAGATTTGTATCATAAACGGTTTTAGGTAGTTAATTACTCTGCAAAGGATTGCTTTTGCGTACTTGCTTGATAATTATTTACAAGCTAAAATTAAAATTAATTAGTTAACAATATCAATACTCAACATCATCATGCTGCTGACAAAGGACGTATTTAATTTACATGCATTTGGCAAACTTGAACATTTGTCAATGAGCCTTACGAAGAAAGTTATGAAAAATGATTAATGCTTATCATTCATGTTGAGATATTCCTACACAGCATACTTTAAGCAAGTATACATATCATTAAAAATGCTCCGGGGGACTATATGAACTCTTAATTATCTAGTTGATTTTCTGTGACGCATTTGAAATGACTAATTAAGTAACGTAGCACAAGCCGTGTTAACGCTACCTACTACCTACACGGTAGTTCTTGTTTAAAAAATATGATATACGACCAGCCACACTAATCTAGGAAAAGAATACACCTGAAGTATTTTGTCTGATTATCGATTTGTTTGCCTACTAAAGCACATAATGGGTATATAACTCAAACTCTAGTATAAAACAGGATAAAAATTGGAAGTAGAGGTAGAGCTAATAATATTTGGTCAAAGCCATCTCGAAATAGTGCCGAAAGCTAAAAGAACTAGACGGGGGATGTGGAATAAGTAATTCTTCAATTCATGAATCATCCTTGTGTAGATTTTTTTCTAATGACAAAACCAATTCATTAAAATGTTTAGCTCAACAATGGAAATTCGCACCTATTACAATCAAGTCATAAAACCATAACGCGCAAGCTTTTATAGGATGGATTCCTTGTTCGTGAAAAGTAGCTAAAGCACATAATTAATCAGTTAATTTATTCAAAGAGCGACTTGCTCAAGTTCTATATCATTGATCATTGATTTGCTGGCCACATTATGATAATGAGATGATGCACTATACTTATGCAAGTCTTAAAAGCATATATTGGGGCAACTTTTGACAAATGTGTATAAAGTTGTAAAACTTGCAATTTATCTTAAAATGAACACCAGTAGCCAACAAACAAGAAATAAAAAATAAGAAAACGAGATGGTTCTTTATCACCAATTTAATTCAAGTCAATGGCACTAATCTGAAGATGTTATCAATGACCGATAGATATTTCAGATGGATGTTTATTATGTAGCTTTGCAGCCATGCCATAACCATTTTACCAGTCAAAGTCGCCAGAAGTTCTTATTATATCGATACAAAAGAGGACATGACTTATAATTAGAATGACACCAAAGACATTCGGTCTTCGGTCATGCCATTTCCACGTGAAGCAAAAAGCAAAGTACAGTTAGTTGGACATTCCGAACTTGCAGTGGAAAATAAATGAATGTTCAATAAAAGGTTTTCCGAATGCAAGCCGTTATAGTTTATTCAATAATTCATTAGTCTGAAGGTCGCACTTCCAATAATATGTAATCAAACGAACAAACATCCAATCATCATCCGCGAAAATTATTCAATTCAAATGCGCCCAATAATTTGTTTTTTTTTTTGCATGTTGCTGAATTTATAATATCTGCACATACGGTGTGTGCGAAAATGTAAGTTGGGAAGCCAGCCTAACAGTGATTAGTTTATTGTTGACACATCAAATCATTCTCAAGATAAAAATGTCACGAACGCCACCACGACAGCAGCAGTAGGGAGTAGACGAAATGAGAACCAATTTTTTATCCGTCGAGTCCTGGTTACAACCAAACTATTACCGGTTTAAATGAGTAACGTTAACAATACAAAGGTCGCTTGTTTTAACATATAGCTTATTTATGTAAAATTGATATCAATTCAGAACAAAACGGTTACTCATTTAAAGGTAGACTACTACTAGTCTAGGGTAGTTAGAGTTATGTTGTGGTAGTTTCTGAGAATAATGTGACATAGATTGTTTTTCAATTTTCATTCATTCCCTGATTTCAAAAAATGGGCACATGCTATGATGGCCTTAAATGTCAAATATTTCATCAAGAAGAGCGTCATTTGATGTCATAAAAATGGAGCAAAAACTCAAATAAATTATCCATTGGTTGCTAAATATTGATGATGCCAATTTGACGTGTGTTTTGCGAATTTGATTACATATTATTGGAAGTGGGCCTTCAGAATAATGAATTATTGAACAAACTATAACGCTTGATTTCGGAAGCCTCTTTTTTGTTGAACACTCCATTTATTTCCACTGGCAAGTTCCGGATAGTCTAACTAACTGTATTTTGCTTTTTGCTTTCACGTGAAATGGCATGACCGAAAGACCGATGTCTTTGGGTGTCATTCCACTATGATTTATTCCACCCAACTTTTTTCTCGAAATAGCATTTAGACCTCATATAGTAGTTATGTTTGAGGGTTTGTTTCTACGTTATTTATGAGCGTAGAATCCGAATTAAAATTCTTTTCAGCTTAACTAGAACTGACGACAATTGGAGTTATTTTAAAAAGTTGTCGACTTTTGGAGATTGCATCGTAACATTTTTCAATTCTTAATAATATGTTATGGACTAGGTGCAGAGATTGCGAGCTATTATGTTAACCCCCCAAATTTCAAACCTTCCTTGACGCAGAACAAGTTTCGGGGGTGCGCGCGAGCTAGTTTAAACTTTGCGCCTGAAAATATTTAGATTTTTGAAAGAGACTATGAAAGCCGTTTGTCTTCCTTACTCCTGCAGGATTATTATCGATTATTTAAAAAAAGTTAATAAACAACAACGTCTTTCTAGTCTTCCAGAGAGTCCGTCATTTTCAAGGTTGCAAAGTTTTAACTAGCTCGCGCGCATCCCCAAAACTTGTTTTCGTTTGTTCCAGAATGTTCCGAAATTTTGTGGGCTTTAATATAATAAACTCGCAATCTCTGCAACCTTAGTCCATAACATATTTAATAAGAATGAAATGTTACGATTGCACTTCAAAAGTTGTCAACGGTTTAAAAAACTTCTATTTGTCGTCAGTTCTAGGAAGCTGAAAAGAGTTTTATCGGATTCTACGCCTTATAAATACATATGAAAAACAACTATAAAACATACTATTATGAGGTTCTAATGCTATTTCGAGAAAAAGTTTGGTGGAATTAAATCATAGTGCATCTAAATATAAGTCATGTCCTCTTTTGTATGGATATAATAGAACTGTCTGGCGCTTTTGACTGATAAATGGTTATGGCATGGCTGCAAAAGCTACATAATAAATATCCATCCTATCTATCGGTCATTGATAACATCTTTCAGATTAGTGGCCATTGACTTGAATTAATTGGTGATAAAGAACCATCTCGTTTCTCAATTTTTTATTTCTTGTTTTGTTGCTACTGGTGTTCATTTTAAGATAAATTGCAAGTTTTACAACTTTATACACTTGTCAAAAAGTTGCCCCAATATATGCTTTTAAGACTTGCATAAGTATAGTGCATCATCTCATTATTCATAATGTGGCCAGAAAAATCAATGATCATGATATAGAAACTTGAGCAAGTCGCTCTTTGAATAAATTAACTGATTAATTATGTGCTTTAGCTACTTTTCACGAACAAGGAATCCATCCTATAAAAAGCTTGCGCGTTATGGTTTTATGACTTGATTGTAATAGGTGCGAATTTCCATTGTTGGGCTCAACATTTTAAATGAATTGGTTTTTGTCATAAGAAAAAATCTACACAAGGATGATTCATGAATTGAAGGAATTACTTATTCCCACATCCCCCGTCTAGTTCTTTTAGCTTTCGGCACTATTTCGAGATGGCTTTGACCCAAATATTATTAGCTCTACCTCTAACTTCCAATTTTTATCCTGTTTTATACTAGAGTTTGAGTTATTCCCATTATGTGCTTTAGTAGGCAAACAAATCGATAATCAGACAAAATCACTCAGGTGTATTCCTTTTTCCTAGATTAGTGTTGGCTGGTCGTATATCATATTTTTTAAACAAGAACTACCGTGGTAGGTAGTAGGTAGCGTTACACGGCTTGTGCTACGTTACTTAATTAGTCATTTCAAAAATGCGTCACAGAAATCAACTAGATAATTAAGAGTTCATATAGTCCCCCGGAGCATTTTTTAATGATATGTTCGTACTTGCCTTAAAGTATGCTGTGTAAGGAATATCCAACATGAATGATAAGCATTAATCATTTTTCATAACTTTCTTCGTAAGGCTCATTGACAAATGTTTCAAGTTTGCCAAATGCATGTAAATTAAATACGTCCTTTGTCAGCCAAGATGATTTTGAGTATTGATATTGTTAACTAATTAATTTTAATTTTAGCTTGTAAATAATTATCAAGCAAGTACGCAAAAGCAATCCGTTGCAGAGTAATTAACTACCTAAAAACCGTTTATGATACAAATCTTGATAAGGTTTTTTGTTATGTTGTGCAAATTAACAAAGTGTGTCGTTTCCATCAAATTATGCAGGGTTGCAGGAACTAAGTGTATGTTGTTCTGAATGTGGGCTGACATTCAACTTTACGCTTTACGGTAGCGTTTCATAGTTCATTGCTTCAATAAATTTCATTTGGAACAAAGGTCGAGAGTACGGGTAGAGGTAGATACTATATATCATATAGGAGGGAATGAATTGCATAATATGAATTACTAAACTACACTTGTACGATCATAAAAAATCACACTGGAAAACACCCAGAGCTTTTGTGGATTAGACAGAGTTAAACTACAAAATTAACCCAACCTAACTAATATTAATCTACGTTCCAAATTGCAATACATGGTCGAATTGTAGTTCTTTGTGTATTTGTAGAGAAGGCTAGCAATATATACTTTTGTCTGTAATGTTTTAAGCAGTCTTGCTAAAACCATGCAAAGACTGCAAAAAGTTTATACACGTTTAAAGCATCTTTCAATATTTAAGCATTATACAGTCACGTCAGAAGCACAAGTTTCCATTGAGAAATAATGCATTTTTATAGTTAATGAAAACCCAGATATTGAGATCATATATATAAGAGAGAAGGAATATGGTGAATGTGATGATGGGACAAAATTCTTCGTTGCCTATGGTAGTAGTGGAGTTCCTTCTCCCCTATGCTAAACATACGCCTGAGTGGCTTAGAGGTATAGAGTGCCAACTTGACCGTAGTGACGGTCACAGGTTCGTATACCGGTTGGGGAAATTTCTTTTTGCTCCTATTTTCGAAATTGTTTTTGCTCGGCAGTAGCGTTGATTGGTTTGTTGTGTTTGTATTGTCAATTATAAATTTAATTGAAGCTACAATTTTCAAAAAATATAAACAAAAAATATTTTTTTTGTAAATACAACTGCTCTAAACGAACTCCCCATGACCAAGATAGATGAAGTTATGTATGTGCATGAGAGATGAGAGTTGATACATTATGGCTCTCAAAGTTGCTCTGCAGAGCACTGTTTTGAGAATTGATAAATTTTAAGTTAGATAATAATTCGGTGAAGTAATCATATGTATAACATGCTGACACATTATGTCTGTCTGTGTTGTCGTGACCGACCAGTTGACCGTGTTCGCTAATTTTGACAGTATAAGGTCAATAAATCCCAATCAATTAATTACAATCATGTAAATAAAACACCAATGTAATATGTTTGTCTGCTGTCGTGACCAATCAGTTCACCGTGTTCGCTATAAAATTGAACAACGTAAGGTCTCCATCAATTAATTACAATCATCATACCTATAATACGGAAATGTAGTCGTGTCTGTCGGTACTGTCGTGGACCGATCAGTATCCCGTTCAAAAACTTATTGTAATTTTAAAGGGAGGTGCTCCGCTATAATTTTTAACAGTAAATGTCCTGATCAGTTAATTACAAGCAATTGTGGCCTTAGGATGAATTGGCGAAATTTTATATCGATGACTGTTGGTTAGAACTGATGATAAAGAAGAGTAGTTATTTATGGGTGGTAGGATTGGATTACAAGGATTGGAGGTGTATAAAAAAGGGTGTTTCTTTTGTATATGTACTTTTTAAAGTTTAGTAAACCTCATGTCACTGAGATAAACTCCGAAACTAATAACGATTGATTCATGTGACATCAGATACAACATCAGTGGTGTGCGCCCCTCAGTTTGCCTCAATGCATTACCTTCGAAAGAAGGCCAGGGGCAGCACGAGGGTAACTTTATGTTAGAGGACGCCTCTGTGTTAATTTAATTTTAACTGAATTTTTCAGCTTACACGCTTCGTCTAGATGCCCGATGTCATTTTACCATCGGGCTAACAATGCTAGTTTTTTAAGAATACACAAACTCAGTTCCATTTCCTTCCGCGCAAGAAATACATTACAGCGGGCTCAATGTCACTACTTTAAGATTTGAGCATTCCACATACAAACCATACAAATAGGATCAGTTTAAGGCTTTGGTTTCCACTACTAACAACGAACTAGTAAACACTTGAATTTTTTATTTCTGTCTCAACTAATATTTCACAATGTATTTTTTATTTTAGAAATGATGGACACTCAAAAAATGGAGGAATATTCGTACTAAGGAGGATGGAATGATTACAGAAAACCACAACCAAAATTACAACAACTGGAGATTGAAGCGTAGTCCTGTGTTTCGTAGTGAACTTGACTTTTATTTTGAAATAGGCTAGATTCCAAATTGAATTTTAGTTGTATGTACTTGTATTTGTAAAGTGGTAGACAATATACCTACAGCTTTTATGTATTCAAGTTTTTAATATGTACGAGTACATTATAAATTTAGCTAAAGATATCTCGTCACATTTAAATGGCAATATTAGTAACTTGAATTTAAAGTCAACCGGTTTCTTAATTGTATATCTTACATAGTTTAATATGAAATCAATGAAATGTATTAAGTGTCTACTTAAGCTCGATCAAGCGGAAAAGTTGAAGCTAAACATGAACGATTTTCAAATTGAAGAATGACCCAGACACTCGACATCTTATTATATTATTAACATTATATTAGTAATTTTAAGAAACGATATTCTATTGTTAAATCATGTTATATAATCAGAGTTGATTTCATTCAAATTATATAAAACTTATGAACTTGCAAGGTTGCATGTATTTTAATTATATAAGCTATTTTGTAGAATTTTACATGTACATTATGTGTCTCTTAATTATGGAATCACTATATATCTTTAAGAATCAGAGTAATTACATTTGTTTCATGGTCTATTTTTTGTTTGCTACAATTTAAAAAATAAAATCTTACATTATTGCAATAATAATTATAGACTGCAGATTCAAATAGATTCGCTGCTTATTCCTTTTTCAAGTTGGTATGGTTTAAAATTAAAACATGATTTATGATAGTGGTGTAAGTAGTGGCATGAATGACAATACCAATGAGTCATCGGTATCATAATTTAGGTAGTTTATTGCCTACTATAAGTACCTTTCTACCTGTCCTGTCATTGATTATTAGTTTATGAGTACATACATGTTTGGGTCTTGTGGTGTGGTAGAAAAGGATTTAAGTACACCTGGTCTATCACCATGTCGCAATCGTGCTACCGGGATTGGTTGTACTCCAAGTCTTATATCGTCATCTATCTGTGAAGGAGTCGGTAACAATAATCGTTGAGTGGTGAGTGGAGAAGCGTAACATCCTCCTGGCTAAATCTCTTTCTCATATAAGCATGCTGTACTTTTACTCAACCCGAATTGGTAATGCCTTTGCTCTGCGGTGAATTACAAGCAATGATAACAACTTAATTATTCTCACTTCACCCCTCCTATTTCCTTTCTTGATCTTCATCACACATATTATACCGATTATTAACTTACCTTAAACTGAATAAAACTGACGTCCGATATAAACAATAAGTCCTCCAGTACAAAATATTTTTAGGTGGATGCTGGAGAGGGGAAATTCATAGCTAGGAACATTTTTGTGCCCTCGATATACAAATATTTAACGGCATAAGGGAAAGTGTATGGCCTTTGCAATGCGTAAATCCTTTCAACTTGTAAATATTTATTGTTAATTTCTGACAAAATATGAAACAAACCAACAAAATATTCTCTGTGAGAGAGATGTAGATCAGTTTTATGACTTCAGCAAACATTAGTATTTGTACTCTGTCTTTCTTCTGGTTTTATTGGACTTGTGCTTGCACCCCAATGTTTCAATTTTAGAGTCGAGAAATATTACAATGTTTTCCACACTAACCTTTCATTCATGCATTCTTACGAAAATCAACTCCGAATTAACAAAGCAAGTGAGTCACTCATTCTTTGTACGTATTCCACTCTGTCTTTGATGTAGCTGCTGCTCCTTCATTTGACCCTTATAGTGGAGAGAGCTTTTTGGTTGTTTCGACGAGTGCAATAAAACTCACACTGAGTTAAGTAAGGTGGCTATACTCAAATCAGGACTATTGGCAGCTGTGTGGTATAAATGGTGTATGGTGTGCATTTGGATTAGAAACTCTTTCGGCAATAAGAACCTCCGTCCTGCAGAACCAAGCGGCAAAAACCTCAATAGACCTTTCCCTAATGTGCCCTGCGAAACACACAACCATTCCATTGTTTAATTAACAATCACTGCGTGCATTCAAATAAACCCAAAAAAAACTACATCCATGCATATTTTGACAATGCAATGCCGCTGAGTTGTTGAACCCTTATATATTCCATATAATACGGTTACTTTGGCCCAGAGAAATGTGTAGCATTTAACTTTCAACCTTATTCACAATAATAAAAAATGCCAAACCTACTGTATAATCTTATAAAAATGGATGCAAATGCCTAACCAAGTTGCTAGCCTATCATTCTCAGCATGAACATCCAGAAACAAAACGTTGTGATCTTCTTCACCCGTTTGCATCACACGTACATAATTAACTCACGAGTCGTGGTTTCAGCAGTAGGAATCTGTAGGGTATAATGTATGATGTATTTTATATTATGGAAAATTTCCACTTGCTTTGTAGGCATATTGAAAATACGTCACTCTTGCAATTTACAAAGATCTCAAAACGTTGAAAGTAAGCATATGGGAATGAGTTGAATGAGACAGCAGTTTAGATTGTAGGGGTTGCAGTTGTGTGTAGTCCATTCAGATTCAACTGTGAATATGATGAATACTCACCATTGCAATTGCAAATATCAAACCTAA
>LJIJ01006000.1:0-10431 GCA_001718145.1 Orchesella cincta
TGGGAAATCAAGACACCTTCAGTGATAGGACTTTTGAGGGGTAATGGGCAACACGCGTACTTGAGGGGGAGCATCTACGGATGCCGCGATACACAATCTCGTTACTCAAGTCGAAGAAACCTTAGCTACGGTGAAGTGGCTGTAGGAGTCTTCCTTGACGTAGAGGTGCTTTTAACAAAGTACCCTATATAGAGATTGAAAGGGCACTAGTGAGGATAGGTATTCCAAACATCTTTGTCAGATGGATTTCCTCCATGCTTAATGGAAGGAAGGCCGTCTCGACAGTAAACGGTAAAAAGGTAACGATGTCCATTGGTGCCGGTTGCCCGCAGGGAGGAGTTCTGTCTCCATTCTTGTGGGACTGCGTAGTGGATGAACTCCTGGTCACCCTACGCGAACAGGTACCAAGCGCGACGTCACAGGGATTTGCCGACGACTTAGCACTCTTGCAGCGAGGTAAATACCTTGCGGATGCATTGGGTGCTCTACAGAAGGCACTGGATTTAACGAAAGAATGGTGTGACAGGGTGGAACTCTCAGTAACGCTTCTAAGACGGAGGCTATAGTCTTCACTCTTAAGCGTAAACTGGATTGTCCACCGCTGTTGAAATACGGCGGAGTAGAAATACCATTCTGCTCCACAGTCAGGTATCTGGGTATCATTTTAGATAAGAAGTTGACTTGGGGACCACACTGTGCAGCGCGGTCGAGGAAACTATGTACTGCGCTTGCACAGTGTAGAAGAGCAGTGTCCGCTAAGTGGGGGATATCGCCACGCCTCATGGAGTGGATTTATGTCGCTGTGGTGAGACCAGCCCTGGTCTATGGATCGGTGGGTTGGGTTACTGCAGTCGATAAGATCTACAACGAGAGGTGTCTGGAAAAGGTTCAAAGACTGGCACTTCTGTATATAACAGGTGCTTTGTGTACCACACCAACGAAGGGCGGAGTCCCTAATGGGAATCCTGCCCATCAGGGTACAAGTCAGGGCAGCCGCACTGACAACAATGCACCGGTTGGAACAGAATGGGACTGGAAGGACAAAGGGACTGTGGTCGCCTCGTAAGAGGTAACCACGTCAAGATATGTCGGGTGATGAGCAGCGAAATACCCATCACTAAGTGGCCATGTGACCTCAGGGTAACAAGGCCGCTGGTGGAGGGTGGTTTCGCTATACAATACCCGACTAGGAAGGAATGGGAAGAGAGAGGCCCTCCGAATCATGGCATTGACAATGTCGTATGCTATACGGATGGGTCCAGGCATGACGGAAGGACTGGAGCCGCCGCAATAATCGCATGGGGCGGTGAGCAGACGGCTCTGTCAATCCCACTCGGAACTTCAGCCACTGTCTTTCAGGCAGAGGTTCTGGCAATCTGCTGGGCGGCGAAGAGATGTCTGGCATCCCCGGAGGTCAGCGTATCTTTATCTACTCAGACAGTAAGAGTGCCCTTCAAGCACTCGAGACTTGGAATTATATGACGACCCTTGTTGGCGAATGTTTTATGGCACTGAAAACTCTGGCCAGTAATCACAGGCTAGAGCTGATATGGATCCCGGCACACCACGGCTACTTTTGGGAATGAGCAAGTAGATGAGCTAGCCAAGGAAGCCGCGGATATGGGCCCGGAACCAATCGTACCTGTTGCCATGACCGCTGTGCGTCACGCCATCAAATCGAAGGCGCTCGACGAGCATAATGCGGTATGGCATAGGTACAGTGGGGCTAGGCAAACCAAGGAATTGATAAATGTTCCTGCACAGAGGGTAAGCAATTTCCTTACCTCTCTGAGTAGGAACAATTTACGCATTTTTATTCAGGTAATTACCGGGCACTCTACCCTGAGAGCCCACCTTCATAAGATAGGAAGGGCAGATAGTGATATATGCCCATTCTGTCTCTTGGAGAAGGAAACAAGTCTCCATTTCTTAGGTAAGTGTGAGGCTTTCATGGTAAACAGGTTAGATGTGCTGGAGGGTCAAACCTTCAGTGCACAAGAGGTAAAAGGTTTAGAACCTCTCCGGCTCATGCTATATATCGTGAGTACGGAGAGATTCAAAAACCAACAGTAAAATACGTCGGAGGGCGTATGGTTGTGTATAAGGGTGAGACTGCAAAAATCCTAATATATGTGGATTAAGTCGGCTGAGCTTCAATTTATATTGTCTGCTCTACCCATAAATACATACATCCTTCAACATAGTTCAACACTTTAGAAAGAATTCGCATATAAAAGAGAGTCATGTAAGAAGTTATTTTAAAAATTACACTCGATGTCGTCATAAATGTTCTTGGGCTGCATGTTCTAGTTTGACATATTCACCTCATTTTTGATGAAAGCAGCTTGTATGATGAAATTTTTAGAATCTGCTGAAAACTGCGTCATGGTAAAGTTCATTGTATTTACCCCTATGTTCCAATTGTGTCAAGCGCTGTCAAAAGAAAAAATGTGTTGAACATTTTGAAAAAACATGGTGAAAAAATCCTGCATCAAAACACTATTGTTGACATTAGTTTTCAGTATCCATAAAGCCACATTCTGAATTATTTCAGATAAAATTATAATAATGTATGTCAAGACTTGGACTTGGAAACCAGTTCCACAATCATTTTCGCCCTCAAAGACACACGAAAGAATGTAATAGTCAAGGTAATTATTTTTTTAAAAACTATATTATATTGCACAAGTTCAAATGAAGCAAAAAAATTTGGATGCAGCATTATAATAAGCAGTGTGAACTTTGATTATAATAAATATGCATATTCCATGTTAACTGAGTTTTTTTCTTATTTCAAATGAACAGCATTCTCAGTTTATTGTTTACGTTCCACGCTTGAGCTGAGGGTTAAACCTTCCCGATTGTTTTGGAAATTTGATCCAAAATTAATGCAAAATGAAGCAATTTTTAACCTTGTAACCTACCAAAAACTCATTATCACCTCCGTATGGCTATACCATTATGACTTGAAATGCTATTAGTTTTCCAAAATGTAAATTCTTTATACCTGAATTTTTTAAAAACTATAATAAAACTTATAATATACAAATGTATACGCATTTCAAGTCACCTATGGTATACATACGGAGGTGATAATGAGTTTTGGTAGGTTAAGCAAGGTTAAAAATTGCTTCATTTTGCAATTATATTTGGATCAAATTCCAAATACAATCGGGGAAGGTTTAGTGCGACCTCAGCTCAGCCGTTAACAATAACGTAAAACAATAAACCTGGAGAATGCTGGTTGCATTTAAATAAAAAACAAAAACTCAGTTAACATGGAATGTTAAGCCATATTTATTATAATCAAAGTCACACTACGGGATTTATATAATGGCTGCACCAAAATTTTTTTGCTCTCATTTGAACTTGTGCAATATAATATAGTTTTTAAAAAAATAATTACGCTTGACTATTACACCTTCTTTCCGTGTGTCTTTGAGGGCCGAAATGATTGTGGAAAAATACTGGGTTTCCAAGTCCAAGTCTTGACATCACACTTATTATATTTTTTATCTGAATAGTGTTTCCTCCTGCTCGTGCTTATTCAGCCAGTGTGGCTTTATGGATACTGAAAACTAATGGGAAAATCAACAATAGTGTTTGAACTGCAGGATTTTTCACCATTTTTTTGTCAAACCATGTTCAACACATTTGCTTTATAAATAATTTTGACACCGCTTGACACCAATGGTGGAACATAGGGGTAAATACAATGAACTTTACCATGTTTTACGCAACGTTTTCACAGATTCTAAAATTTCATCATACAGCTGTTTCATCGTAACTCAACATTACAAATAGTGAATATGTCAAACTAGTTGAACATGGCACCTAAAGTAAGAAGAACATTCCATGACGACCATCGAGTGTAAATATTTTAATAACTTACTTACATGACTCTCTTTTATATGCGAATTCTTTCTAAAGTGTTCAACCCGAACGATGTATGTATGTATGTATTTATGGGTAGAGCAGACAATATAAATTGAAGCTCAGCCGACTTAATCCACATATATTAGGATTTTTGCAGTCTCACCCTTATACACAACCATACGCCCTCCGACGTATTTTACTGTTGGTTTTTGAATCTCTCCGTACTCACGATATATAGCATGAGCCGGAGAGGTTCTAAACCTTTTACCTCTTGTGCACTGAAGGTTTGACCCTCCAGCACATCTAACCTGTTTACCATGAAAGCCTCACACTTACCTAAGAAATGGAGACTTGTTTCCTTCTCCAAGAGACAGAATGGGCATATATCACTATCTGCCCTTCCTATCTTATGAAGGTGGGCTCTCAGGGTAGAGTGCCCGGTAATTACCTGAATAAAAATGCGTAAATTGTTCCTACTCAGAGAGGTAAGGAAATTGCTTACCCTCTGTGCAGGAACATTTATCAATTCCTTGGTTTGCCTAGCCCCACTGTACCTATGCCATACCGCATTATGCTCGTCGAGCGCCTTCGATTTGATGGCGTGACGCACAGCGGTCATGGCAACAGGTACGATTGGTTCCGGGCCGAAAATTACCATATCCGCGGCTTCCTTGGCTAGCTCATCTACTTGCTCATTCCCAAAGTAGCCGTGGTGTGCCGGGATCCATATCAGCTCTAGCCTGTGATTACTGGCTAGAGTTTTCAGTGCCATAAAACATTCGCCAACAAGGGTCGTCATATAATTCCAAGTCTCGAGTGCTTGAAGGGCACTCTTACTGTCTGAGTAGATAAAGATACGCTGACCTCCGGGGATGCCAGACATCTCTTTCGCCGCCCAGCAGATTGCCAGAACCTCTGCCTGAAAGACAGTGGCTGAAGTTCCGAGTGGGATTGACAGAGCCGTCTGCTCACCGCCCCATGCGATTATTGCGGCGGCTCCAGTCCTTCCGTCATGCCTGGACCCATCCGTATAGCATACGACATTGTCAATGCCATGATTCGGAGGGCCTCTCTCTTCCCATTCCTTCCTAGTCGGGTATTGTATAGCGAAACCACCCTCCACCAGCGGCCTTGTTACCCTGAGGTCACATGGCCACTTAGTGATGGGTATTTCGCTGCTCATCACCCGACATATCTTGACGTGGTTACCTCTTACGAGGCGACCACAGTCCCCTTTGTCCTTCCAGGTCCCATTCTGTTCCAACCGGTGCATTGTTGTCAGTGCGGCTGCCCTGACTTGTACCCTGATGGGCAGGATTCCCATTAGGGACTCCAGCGCCTTCGTTGGTGTGGTACACAAAGCACCTGTTATATACAGAAGTGCCATTCTTTGAACCTTTTCCAGACACCTCTCGTTGTAGATCTTATCGACTGCAGTAACCCAACCCACGATCCATAGACCAGGGCTGGTCTCACCACAGCGACATAAATCCACTCCATGAGGCGTGGCGATATCCCCCACTTAGCGGACACTGCTCTTCTACACTGTGCAAGCGCAGTACATAGTTTCCTCGACCGCGCTCACAGTGTGGTCCCCAAGTCAACTTCTTATCTAAAATGATACCCAGATACCTGACTGTGGAGCAGAATGGTATTTCTACTCCGCCATATTTCAACAGCGGTGGACAATCCAGTTTACGCTTAAGAGTAAAGACTATAGCCTCCGTCTTAGAAGCGTTCACTGAGAGTTCCACCCTGTCACACCATTCTTTCGTTAAATCCAGTGCCTTCTGTAGAGCACCCAATGCATCCGCAAGGTATTTACCTCGCTGCAAGAGTGCTAAGTCGTCGGCAAATCCCTGTGACGTCGCGCTTGGTACCTGTTCGCGTAGGGTGACCAGGAGTTCATCCACTACGCAGTCCCACAAGAATGGAGACAGAACTCCTCCCTGCGGGCAACCGGCACCAATGGACATCGTTACCTTTTTACCGTTTACTGTCGAGACGGCCTTCCTTCCATTAAGCATGGAGGAAATCCATCTGACAAAGATGTTTGGAATACCTATCCTCACTAGTGCCCTTTCAATCTCTATATAGGGTACTTTGTTAAAAGCACCCTCTACGTCAAGGAAGACTCCACAGCACTTCACCGGTTAGCTAAGGTTTCTTCGACTTGAGTAACGAGATTGTGTATCGCGGCATCCGTAGATGCTCCCCTCAAGTACGCGTGTTGCCCATTACCCCTCAAAAGTCCTATCACTGAAGGTGTCTTGATTTCCCAATCCACCAACCTTTCAAGGACTTTTAAGACGAAGGAGGTCAGTGAGATGGGTCTCCAAGATGAGACCCGACCATAACTATCCTTGCCAGGTTTAGGCAGAAAGATCACTCTGGCAGTCTTCCACTTAGATGGAGTGTAGCCAAGAGCGATACATGCCCGAAATATGAAGAAGAGCCGCGGTACGATGACTTCTTGCCCTGCTTTCAAGAGAGCTGGGAAGATGTCATCCGCACCTGCCGCTCTATAAGGACTGAATGTTGCTATTGCAGCCCTTATCTTGTGTTCCGTAATGACGTAGCTGGAACCTCCATGGGGTTGGCGGGGGTTCCAGGTATACTGTATTCCCCCCGCCATCACCCATCGGTGGTTCCTTGAAGTGACTATTCATCAGATATCTACGGTCTCTTCGGTTCCTGTTGTGTACCCCCTGGAGTTTCCATGGGTCCCAACCTGATTACCGAATCGTTCCTAGAATCCGATATATCGTGATGCCTCGGGCATCGACTCCATCTCTGAGCAGAATTCCTGAACGAGTTCCTTTTGGCCTTCCTGAGACGCCTGTAGTAGGCATTTCTGGCGACTCGGAACTTCCCAGGATTCTTCCGTGCCCAGGTAGTCAGACACCCGTTCCAAGCGTCGTACCTCTTTCTTCCTCTCCACCATGTCGGTTTCCCACCATGGATTTGGCCTGCGGTCGGCCCTGATTTTGGTCAGGGACAGCTGGCTTCGTAACTTTCATTGATGGCCTTTGTCAGGCCTTCAACTTGTAGTTCCAGGTCTTCGATGTTGTGATTTCCCTGGTACTGTTTCAGCAAGCTTCGACTGTACCAGGGTACTATATTTGACGAGGTCTGTCCGCCTCTTATTCCTGACGATTATAGGCTCCGCCTTACCGACCAGCTTGAATGTTATCAGTCGGTGGTCGGAGAAGGAGTATTCATCCTCTACGACCCAATGTCGCATGAGGTTGACTACTCCTGTTGATGCCATGCTGATGTCCAACACCTCCTGCCTTGCGCGTGTCACGAAGGTAGGCCTGTGTCCTTGATTTATAACATGGAGATCACTGGTGGAGATGAACTCCAACAGTTGTTCTCCCCGTGAGTTGCAGTCACTACTTCCCCACAGTGTGTGATGGGAATTAGCATCTGCTCCCACTACCATTTCCAATTGCTCTCTGCTACAGTATTCCACTAGCCTCCGAAACGTGTGTGCTGGTGGCGCCAGGTTCGTGTGGCATGTACACCGAGGCAAGAACAATGTCCACTCCATTTACCTTTATTTGCGCTGCGGCCACATCCCTATCGCTAAGATTGGTTTGTGGCCACGCACTAAGGTCTTTTGATATATCAAGGCTGCGCGGCTGGACACTGGTCCGTTCCCACTGCAACCAGTGTGTCAACCCGCTTGCATCCTCTTACCTTGCCTTTGAAAAAGTATGGTTCCTGTAAGAGCGCTACGTAGCTGCCAGTCTTTCCGTCATTCAAGCGAGTTGAGAGGTTTAGAGAGGCTGCTCGGGCGCGGTGCATGTTAAGTTGATAGAAACCGATACCTGTCATGGTTTTCCTTTGTGACGATATACCAGTGCAACCTTTTCAAGTTACCAGTTCTGTTGAATAGATGCCAGTGAATTGTCTTGAAGCTATTGTTTCTCCGTTAAAACATGAACAGTAAAGTATGCAAGTTGTTCACAGATGAAGAGATTTTGGACAAGTAAAAGCCTAAATTCATGCCTGTATGCCAAGGGTATTCAATTTTTCTTGTTCTTTATTGTCGAACAACATTAAATTTGCCTTGTAAAAGGCTTAGAGAGTGTTTCTCCTCTAAAGAAACGTGGTACTTCAAGTCATTACTCATTGAGCCAGCTGCATTAAAAAAGTATAGGTAACAAACTGTAATTACCCAATACAACTACTTCTATCGTTAGTTTCCAAAACTTTTTTTGTCGTTTTTAGCTGAACTGTAAATTGTCAAAATTGATTGTACAGTTAAAATCTTGTTGTTTTTCACTTTGGTTAATAATGAGACTCTAAACATGTCAATTGGTATTTGCACAAGCCAGTAAATTTTCAAAGTAATAATGAAAGTAAATAGCATGCGGATATATTTCCCTTGTGTTTGCTTTCACGGTTGAAAGTTGAAATCTTTATGCAAAAATATGACCATCATTAAGATTAGTTACATTTGTAATTAGTGAACGAATCCGGATCTAAGGCAAAAAAAAAGAATCCTCACCTGTACCAAGGGAGAAAAAATCTGCATTGCAGCACCACCATTACATAATACCTAATTGTTATGTTTAAACAAGCTGCATTGGTTCAATCATTGGCGAGATGAGTTTGTAAGTTGGCAACATTTAAAAGACCTGAACTGAACTTGTTTTATCGACCTTGCCATTCCAAAAGTGAACAATGGGTTTCTTTTATCCCGTAGATTTATTACTGTTGCCAAATTGGAACGATTCAAAACAGAAGTCGTTTTGTAGCCTCGAAAAAATGGTCCGTGTAGTTGTTATAGTCATAATAATACATACAATTCAATCATCATTGCTTTGAAAGGGTTACTAAAGGAGAACTCATTCTCATTGTGAAAATCGACAGTGACTCTGGCTATTATTTGGGAATGCAAAATCGATTTGCATTTTTCTCAAGATTCCATTTATGATAGAGAGCTTGGTTGTGGTATGCACATCATAATTCAGAAGATGACTTTACTTATTTATGACTTTACCGCATTGATTAGGCTTCAGCTCAGGCTTAAGCAGAGATTTGGTCAGTTTCATATTATTTTTTTGTGCTTCAACCGAGTTGCAGATAATTGCGACCTCCTAAAGCCTCTGTTAAAAGGGTTGTAATATGGCTAACATTTATGAGCATGTACTGATTTAAAAATGACATAACAGGAGGTCTCTGT
The DNA here is from genome assembly GCA_001718145.1 of Orchesella cincta. Classification (NCBI taxonomy): domain Eukaryota; kingdom Metazoa; phylum Arthropoda; class Collembola; order Entomobryomorpha; family Orchesellidae; genus Orchesella; species Orchesella cincta. The sequence goes on from LJIJ01006000.1 coordinate 9,071, forward strand.
GTGTTCCTGCTTGGCTTGGTTTGACTAACGTCTGCTTCTTGCAGTCTATTGCGCGTCTGAAAATAAATGAAATGAAAGTCACATGATTTTATGCAAATTAGCGATGATAGAAATGATTGAGCCAAAGATAAATAAAGTTCAGAATTTTCGGAATCCCTTTGTATATATATATTGCTCTATTATTGTGTGCAAACTTGGATGGGCAAAAGGCAGACTGTAATGATTGTTGTTTTGTTACTGTTACCAGTTTTAGTCATGCAAGAAAACGCAAGATGCATTCCAATGTGGTATTATTGCTCCATATACGGAGTGTCTGTAGAAAACTCTGCGCTTGAGTGAGATTAAGGAAAAATTAAACAGTTCACATTCACAACTATGCTCATCTCTTACTCTTTCTATGAGAGGCATTCCTTTGTAATTGTAAGGACTTGAATGTAACAGTCATCAATATTTATCCTAAAAGGAGTTTGTCACGCTTGGTTTAACCAAGATGACAAATTGAGCCACAGACTAGTATAAACACCTGCCGATTTAAATTATTCAAGCAGGTGGTAAAGATATTTTCAAATAAGATTTTTTTAGTTTCACAAAAATACTGCGATTCAGCATGCTAATGATGTTTTGTTAAGAATTCTAATTTGGTTTTTATTATTGGCTAATCGATTTTATACTTTGTTTGGAAGTTATAATAATATTATTATTATTCAATTCAAGGAGAACTGACCCTGCAGGAGATTTTGTAAAAAACTGCGCATCTTTCTCAATATGAAAAAATGTCATCATTGCTATTTTGAAAGTAAAATATTTTTACTGTTTCAAGAAGTACTGTAAAATTAATTTCTTCATAGATTATGTGACGCTTGTATTAAAATCAATACCAAAGGAAAATGAGATGTAAATCTGTATCATTTGGTTTCAAACAAGTAGATCTTGTATTGTCTTCCTAGCTACGTTTTTGGATGTTTTGGTACTCATTGTCACAAAACCAAGAAAGGTTGAGAAGGTTAACGAGAGAAACAAATGGTTAAATGGTGGGATTTGTATTTCTCAATAAAGAGTTTGGTGGCGAGTGAGATTTAACAAGCAATTACACCCCTTTCCTACATCGAGTTCACCATTTATTCGAGCCTTATAAACACATTTTACCAATTGTGTTGAAACAACAAACTGCTAAATCACGGTTTACAAGTTACAATTATTATTGTTCTGTATTTATATTCCTTTTGTCTTTTCATTTGATCTCAACTTCACTCCCATCCCATCGTCATCCTTATGCTCAAGGAGACAATGTCTAAAATGTGAAGGATCTTTTAAATCTCATCTTTCTTCCTGTGCACCAATCTCAGTGCCGATGCCTTTAT
>LJIJ01006001.1:0-10428 GCA_001718145.1 Orchesella cincta
AAATGAGAGAGATCCCATTCCTCTTTAGCTCTTGGAATCGTACAAATAGCTATATGTACTACGTACAGTGTACCTATAAACGATTCGATTTCATGCTGAAGTATAGTAATACACAGTTTACCAAAATAGTTTATGCAAAAAAAATTTATCGTAACTTTATTATTACTGTATGGGTTGCTGGTTCTTTCTTAAAATTTTGTGACGCTCAATTTTACTTTTGTTTGACAAAATTTTAACCACGGGGACATTACTATGTCGTTATTAATCCTTTGAAAGCGTGTATTAACAATTGAATAATAAAAATTTATTGAAGATGAAAGTATTACTGAAAACAGAAGGTAGTAAGCAGTACAAATATTTTCAATATATTCAGCATGAGGTTGTTTGTGACTGACAGTTCTCATGAGGAATGAAATCAAACTCACGAAGTACCTTCGGAGTTGGTTGAATATGGATAAATTTCGCAGATACTACGGACAATGCTTTAAAGGTACAAATAACATGAGAAAAGAATGGAGTCCCAATGGAGATATACATCGAGTTCATAAATTTTTGCATTTCTTAATAGAATTTAGCACGGAGATAGCTAGGGTGACTGGTGGAGTCTAGTTCTGATTTAAAAAACAATTTGATAAATTTTGCGGTTGCAAATACTTTCCTACAGTGCGATCGACGGGTTTGCTAATGAATCGGCTAGAATTTATTATGGTGTTGCGAGTAAATAAACATTATTAATTGTATCAGTATCCTTCATGAAAATGTTTTCAGTCAAATTTTTTAGTTCAGTTCAAACCTTAAAAGCAGAGAAACTTAGTTCCCAATAGTTTGAAGACAGCGAAACTATTTGGTACTAATTCTTGAACCATAAATATGTCTCATACCTTAATTTTCTGACTGTTATCTTTAATCAGTTAACTTTTTATTCAGATATGTACTATTGTAATAACTTTTTACAATACTAATAAGTTATTGGGAAAAAAATTCTCAGGGTGGGAATGGCTAACATTGCACTGCATTTTGTAAAAGCATTTGCATAAATATCTGTTTTTACAGGAATTGGGAACGTAGTGGTTTAAGTACACTGAAATACAACTTTGAATTTATGGACTGCATGCATGCATCACGACTTTCAATCATATTAACTTAGCAAGCAATCGTATTTAATTTTTTTTGGTTCTGATTCTTTACGCTAATTAAAACTTTCCAGCACAAACTGATTGAATAAATGAATGAATTTGTGTTAAGTTGATTTTGAGCTCACCTTTGATTGAACCTAATCTGTTGATAACGAAAGTTGCCCCAGTTGCCCATGATTTAATTTCATCTCTGGAAAAAAAAACTTAACAGGTCAATTCCAGTTTCACAGCAATGTTTCTCACGAATTCCAACTACACCGCGAACAGTTAAAATCTGGTTGAAAATTATATTATCATTTTGAACAGCGTACTTTCTTCCTGCAACTATGGTTTGTTCAAATTATACGGCAATGTTTACCCCAACATTCAGCGGTTGTGAAATAACAATTTTCAATTGGCAAGATTACACTTACTAATTTTAAATGAAACTAATGTTTGTTCAAATACACATATAGTTACTCATTTAAAATAATAGTACGCATTTATCACACTACAAGCACAGGACGATATAATTTGGCATCTTTTGTTTTATCCGTCGCAATTTATTTGTGGCAAGATGAGACTAGCATTACCACTGGAAATAAAGCATTGTAATATGTAATTAATAATTCAGCTATCTTAATATTATAAGAATTCCACCATAAAGCATCAAACCGATTTTATTTCAACCGAAAGAAAAATGCATTAAAAGTGTTACATACAACAACATTAAATTGAACATTTATAATCTAAAAATATAATGACAAATTACCATTTTAAATAGCTAACATTACGATTGGAAATCTCTCCAGATTTTTGAAGTATCTTGAGAAAGATAGCTAAAAGTATGTGCATACATTGAAGTAATTTTATGTAATCAAAGTGATACGCTTACAACTACATAAAACTTTGCAATTGTGTTCGTGATGCTAGTGCAAAGTAAAATTGTTCCAAACAAAAAAATGAACCTAGTGATGTAAATAAGCTGGAAACATTGAAGAGTACTAGCTATTACATTAAAACATTTGTCCCTACAGAACCTGGTACGGAACTTGTAAATTTAGTAAATATTTTCAATATGAATAAAAAAGGCATTGAGGTTTCGCATTATGAAAATACTACGTAACAAAGTTAGCAATTCCATTTAAGCTTGCAAAATATGTAAGCTAGTCAATTACAAAATAGAACTATTAGTAAAAGCATGATGTGGCACTGGGTTTCAAAGTGGAGAAAATTGGCTTTACACGCTGGCTTTCTCCTATGCTTCCTAAACTAAAGCTTATAAACGGAAATCCACACCTACTTTGAAAGAGAAGCTAAGCATCGTTATTCATCACTGTCATCACTCAATTTCCGAAATTTTTATCCTTATCAACCTCATCGCGCAAACGAATTTTGCATTGCCTGGATGGCCCAGGTTGAGGACTCTCCTTATCATCAGCAGTGTCATCGATGAGGTTTGCTTCAGACCCTTCAAATTCTCCTTCCAAAGTCGTAAAGCTCACTTTTTTAGTCAGTTCCACATCCGTTGGGAACTACAATTCATGAAAAAACCGCATGTGACGTTTTAGCCCTTCAATTGTATACAATTTGTGGTTACAAAAACCCCCTTTCATAGCGAGTATTTGCCAGTGCTTAATTTTGGTGTGGAAACTAAGTACTTCGAAGCAATTCGACGTTGTTGGTGTGAATTTACATACTTGGCAAGAGATCCGTTTTTCTGCGCCCTCCATCGTCAATTGTAGCTCTGGTGGAACCGCATCTGCTGCCCTTACAATATCATATTCAAGTAAAACTGTTTCTCCTATCTCTTCCGTTGGTGCTGCCCGAAATAAATTCTCAATCGCCTCATCGTAATCCTCAATGAAAAAAGGCTCAATGTTATCATCATTCTCATCGTTGGTTGCTGGTGGTGGTGGTGGATTGTCAATGATTCCTTCCCCATTTCCTTGTTCATCTTCATTGGAGCTGACCTTTGAACTTACAGCATCATCATCACTATCATTCCCTCTCTTGGTGTAATATGTAGAATCGGATTCCATTTCTATAAATTTATTCAATCATCATCATTTTACAGTTAGAACTGACCCAACTGAACCACATAAACAACTTTAAATAGGAACGATGGTCAATTTAAAACTTACCAATTTAGTTCAACTATGTCAGTTCAAGACATGAGTTTGAAAAAGATGGAAGTTAAAATTTTGAAACACTCAACGAGTTTTTGGTTACATAAAAATGGCACAAAATGTAATGCAGCTTTAAAATTGAAAATTTTGGTTCACACGCAATAAAACATTATCACAACAGAGTTAAAATATATTTAAAAAAAAATAATACACAGTGTCTGGTTGTATATGTTTCTTCCTTTTGCAATTGAGATGAGATAATGAGTTCAGAAATAGCTGGAGTTGAAATTGGAATAATTACACACTCGATGACAATTGAGTTAAACCAAAATGACAAAATTTAATATCTCTTCAAAATGAACTAGACATTTGAAAATAATACAAAAGCAATTAACTAAACACAATAGGCAAAACATGTGTTGCTGATTGAAGTCAACTAACTCCCAATGAATGTGTGAATACGGACACGGGCTGGGCAGTTTGGATGTATAAACAAATCTGAGACTTTCATAAGTATATATCATGTCTCTACTGAAATATTATACTTAATCCAATATTCGAATGCAGTGCGTATTGGAGTGACATCAGCGACAAACATACACCACTCAAGACAATGCTTTACTCCAAGAACATGCATGTGAAATGTTGAGAGTTTGAGGCTGAAGTTTTAATGCAGTTTAGCACGTAAACTCTTTCCCAAGATTTTTTTGCCCGGACGTAGCAATACATGGGACGGTTTCTTATCTTGTATGTACACTCTTCGCATGAGAATGACTGGCCACTACTCAAGTTTCTTTGAGCCGACAAGAACGTATTCACGTTCTTGTCTGATTGCAAAGCAGAGCCGCATGCCATAAATAATATAAATTTACATACTCCTATTTCAAACGCATACACTGTAGTCGAGGCACATGGACGAGCATGTCGACGTTGTAATATAAAATATCCAGATCAGTTTACACGGGCAGGTATACGGAATATAAAGATCTCTTTTTACCCTATATTATTCCGTCAGTCAAAGTGTCTTCGAAGAAGTGCTCCAACTGAACAGCAGCTCACTTGTTATGGATTGGTGTAATTGTAAGTATCCAGCTTGAAGAACTTCTGCATTTTGTATATTTACGAATCTCTCTCTTGATGATATATATTTGCAGTAGTTCCGTCTGCTCTACGGTATAACAAATCACAGCCGATATCGCTGCTCTCTGCACATACGTAGTTGTATTTAAACAAGTGCAGTCCCTATTGAAATTAACAACCCATGTATACATTACAAGTTGCCACAAAACTTTGCCGGGAAGATTCCATCTGCACTAATTGGGCAAATATTTTCCGAGCCAAGTCTTTGGGACAACTTACAAAGTGTGAACACAAAAACACTTAAAATAATATGAACCTTCCTGGTTCATCGTAGAAAATTACCAGTTCTCAATATACCCACGTCCATAATAAATGTCCTAGTCATGCACGCCAACTTCAATAAGTTTGAGATTGTTCATACGAAATTTACCATGCTCTCCAAACAGTACCCATTTTAATGGAGTTAGAATAAAAACTATTCTTTTCCTTACGGCAGGAGAGAGCAGAGATTGAATTTTGGTAAATTCTAGTTGTTAAACAATAACCGGAGTATGAACAAGTGTTGTGGTCTCGTACACGTGGAGTGAATAAAAGGAAATATTATTTCTGAGGAAGTGATTTCGATGGGCTGGCCGTGTCATATATATTCGGATCAACTTCGGAACCTTGAAAATACTCATTTTCAAAATCCTTCCTAATTTGGAGAAACCGGCATTTTTTAACTGTTCACCTGATGTGAAACAAAAACCGACGGAATTTAACCCAGTAGTAGAATGTGTGAAGAATCATCTGAAAGATTGTAAGCACACTGATGACTGTCCAAAGTTGAAAAAGATTAAGATTTTTCAAGTATACGTGAATTCGGCCAATACAAGTATACAATTTTCTAGCAGTTTCCACCATATTCTTTGAAGTGGATACTTTAATAAATTAGCGGCGTCTGCAAAGACCAAAACTATTTAGCGGCTTCAAAATTGATTCTTTGAAAAGTTTATTTAAATGTTAGTCAAAATAGTTCTCCAAACTAAATTTAGGAAACTAGTTACTAGTTTATTGGTAAACATAAAATGATATCGACATGCTTTTAGTTTGCCTGACGAATGAGACTCGGTTATGAGGATATGATTAATGGAAGTTATACTTTCTTTATTATATTTCAGAACTGCAAGCAAAATCTTTAAGTTTAAAAAACATTTTAATAATTTTAAATAATTATGTAAATGGAAAATTTAGCAACTAATAAAGCGGCATCAAAACAAACACAAAAACACTTTCTACAAATTAAATATCCTCATTATTCTTCACAGCATTCATCAGTCAGGGCTCAGTGTGCAAATTTGCATTCCCGGAGTGCAAAACAGAACTCCTCAAAGGAGTTGTTCTAATTGTATTTTTATCACTACGTTTTTAACTTGACGCTCAAAACACAAGATAATCATCACCCAAGTTTTTAGCTTTGTCGTTATGTCTAAGTAACGGAAACGAATATGAAGCATTGCAGTAATAAAGCTCAATGTCTAATCCTTCTCTTACTATATTTGCTATGGGGCATTATGAGACATTTACCAATAACAACGTTTCTTTAAGCATCCTACAACAATCAATATCAACTCCATCTTTTGTTTCGTTTGCTTTTAACTAGCTTGGAAATGTGAGGTAGATTGATGAAACCCTCCGAGTAAAACTAATTTTATTATTTATTATCCTTTTTTATTTCCTGAAAATTCCAGTAAGAATTAAGTCTGCTGTTATCCATTTAGAAATTGAAACTTGGTTAATTTGGTACATAAAATAGAACACAAAAACTGGAACGGAATCAAATGGCAATGAAATATGTTTTGCACAAGTTAAAGGAATCATTTAAATTCATTTTACTTTTTGCATTTTTCCATGCACTTTTCCTGCTTTAGTGGACAACTAGTGTCTTGCAACTTTGAAAATGAAAATTTGCTGCTAGTTAAAATAGAAAATTTTAGTGAGAGAAATCAGTTTATGTTAATGAATAAGTGACACAAGAAAAAACCTAATTATCACTATTTTTAATAATAAACGAATCAACATTGGTGGGCACAGATTGCCATTTGACCCCAATATTGAGCTAAAAATAAATAAATCAGTCTAATTAAAAAATTTCAAACAGAAAACATTTGAAACCTTTTCTCTAACATTAGCATAAGTTCAGAACTATATGCCTATAACATTCACAGAGGTAACAATGTTCCAAATGTGAATAGCTTCTCACACGTTAAAATAGTTTTACCTTAAAACATTCAATTATACTTGAATTTCATATTATTGTAATAAATTTCGTAACGAAATGCATGCTAATGACAACCGAAGATACAAGAGAGGAATCATGTGCATGACTTCAAACTAGACACATTCGAAGCTTGTTTAGAAAGTATACCAGGCTCAAAGCTCCTCAACCTCAGTTACACACGTAGCGTTGACCATAAGGGTTTTTGACAAGAGTACGACCGCAACGCACTTCAGCTTTGCTCATCCTGCAAATAATTTGATACCTCCCAAGCAAGCAAAGCCGGTAGTAATGATGATGATGATGACCTCGGCTTTTTTACAAAAGAACCTGACCACAGCTGTTATTCGGTAAATATATTTTGTTTGCAACCTCATGTCCAATGTTGTTGGAGTGTTGAAGCCTCCTAAGTCAATTCTCACAACTAAAAAGCATTTGGAAGTAAAGAATCGTAAGTCACAATCGTCTAGGTTTGTGGTTTTGGAGTTTTTGGAAAGAGCTTTAGAAAACTGAATTTTTAATAAGTTTGTGAACACTGCAACAAAAACGCAATGGAGAAGGAAAAAGAGCATTTGACACTAATATGGGATCTTGTCAAATTTAGCAGTTGTAACACAAGTTGCATTGTAATTCTCACCGCAAACAACGTGCTGTCACTTGACATGGTTCTGAATTGGTATGTTTTGGAGAGTATAAACTATTTAGAATAGTGAAATAATGTTTTTTACGATTTCGCGTTCATAATAAATGCACCCCTTGTTGCTTATGTTTCACAGGATTCACAGGAACTGGAGAAATCCAGGAAGTTGTATAAACTTTTTTCAACAAAGAATGGATGGTTACCACACTTGAAAACTGCTCGCGAAGAAGGCTGTAAGACTGGAGCTCTCCACATTGTCAATAAATTGGGAGTACAAAAAGATGCTGCAAAGTTTTTTGGCGCATCAGAAGCAGCCACGACTCCCACAAGGAGAAAAGGTGACAAGCATCATATTCTGTTTGAAATCATGTCCCCAGTGTTCAGTTTTACCGGACGAGAACCTTTACTTTTGCAGCTTCCCGAGAAACTCAGAAGCAATGTTGAAAAACGAGCTGTAATTTCACAATTGTCTTCGGTTTTAATGCTTGAATTAATTGAGAAACGAAAATATATTCAGGAATATGGAGAGGAGTTCTATGACGGAAATGTTATTTGGATCAGCGCTTAGTCTGTAGATACGCTGGGGGAATCGTTTCGATGGCTGGCTTCAAACCATCTTGATATTTCTCTAAAGAATGTGAACAAGGAGATGGATATTTGAACTATTATTAAAAAGGTCTATAAACACCTCAACGAACAATGCAGTCTGTTTGTTTTCGATAATACGGAGAACTGAGTATCTCTTAAAATTTATGCCGTTTCATAATTCAACAGCATTACGTTTACTGTATATTTTAATAACTTCTGGAGACTCGGAGTGGAGTTTCAGTGTTCCAGTTTTGGAGTTGGGTTTCTCAAGTTAGGTCTAATTTGAGAGATTTAATTCTGTGTTGTAGATAAGTTTGTATGTCAAAAGAAAGCAAACGCCGAGTAAAGTAATTTAAACCTTCAGAAGGGGGCTGCAGACACCGATGTACGTTGTCGGCAACCGATTGAATTTACAAGTATGCAAATAACTAACAGAAACAATAAATAAGTCACATTATGAAAACTGTTAGTAAGCCTTCCATTTTCTTTCACACTACAGCTTTTGTTTCACTCCAACAAATACGTACACAAACATTTCCTATTTTCTGACATAAATTCGTACACTGCTGTGCAGTTTATATTTATTTTTAGACATCATATCAATTCATAATTAACCGGGCTTCCAGTTGCATTTTTACGATTTCATTATTTATGTTTACAATGTTTGCAAAAGTGAGCTAATGTTGTCTCATTTTCAATTACACTAAATAATAAGAAGGCAACAAGAGAATAAAATAAAATTTGAACTTGATTGCTGATCCAATTTTTATAAATAATTGTTCACAAGAAAGGAGACATCACAAAGTCAAGAATTGGATTTTAAAATTTTTTAGTACTCATAATTTTTTAATGATCGTATTGACTTGAAAATTGATACTAGGCTGTGAAAATGCTTCCACATTATCTTGTCTGTTACCTCGCCTACAATTATAAACATCGTTCCTGCCGGATGGGCAAAATAAGTACATCATCGGCAGAAGGCTTGAACTTCGGGATCCGCTTTCACCTCTCAGTGCTACTCCTCCTGAAAAGTGCGCTCCGTCACTTTGAAGCAGAACTCTCAACCGCGCGCTGCTTGGTTCCCGAATTCTACTTAATCGCAGCAGGGCCGCGCTCAATTTCGCAATTGATGAGACCTCTACAATCATGGCTCCCATTTCTGTCGCTATTGATCTGCGCACCGCTAAGATCTCGGCTGCTGCGTCTGTTTGTTGGGGCCAATAGTACGCGGCCTGCCTTCCCGTGGACACTGTGTTCGGTCGCCCATGGTGGTCAAAGCGCACCAGAAAATCGCCGGCATCTATCCAACGACGCGAGCCAAATATTCGGAATCCGCCCAATTCTCCTGCGATAATCTATTCCCGTAGGCGCGGCGGTTCAGTAGAGCCTCTCCCGAAAACCGAAGCGGACAATTCCTGAGGCTACAGCTTCAAAACTCAGTTCCTTCGCGCCTTGTCAACTCCAGACAAAGCTTCAAACGTGGCCTCCACCTCCTCCATTGTTTCAAGGACTCTCTTAAAAAATCCCATGAAGCTCAGCCAGAGAATTCTCCTCCAACTGCAAAAACGGATGCTCCCCAGTGACCCTATGTTCGAACCTGCCTTGCGGCCTGCCAGATATGATGCCGTTCAAGATGCCCGCGAACCTTTCATAAGAAGAAAGGATGGGCTTCGGATCTCGGCTTCCGCGGTAGTTGAGTTCCACAGTAGACTGAAGTGGTGATCCACTCGGCGGAGAGGCCGCCCGTTGCCCCATCTTTTGGCGGTTTGCTGGAGGAGACTAAAAGAAATCAAACAAAAATTAATATTTCGACTCCGCCGCCACCAAATGATCATAAAAATGCGGATTGTAAACGCACCTTTTCAAATTGACGGAGTTTAGGTGCTCTCTCTGCGGCGGCCGTCATGTTCGGTATTCAAGGTTGGAAATCGATACAAGGCTCGACTTTCCGCTTCTTACACACACCTCCGTCCTCATTGCAAATTAAGTTTGTGATAGAATTGCACGCGACGGCTTGGAGATCTTTGGTCATCACCTGGAGCCACCTGACGCGGACCTCAAAATCTTTCATATCGGAGCCCTTTCTTGTCAGCGCGGCCTTGCTACTTCATCCTCCACTGTGATTTTCGTACTTGTGATGGTAGTGTCCACGACGTGTATTCAATCAATCGCCAGCGGTTTTCTTTGTAGGGAACATTTGTGAGTAGTCCAAACGATGTGTGTCAGGATATATACAAAAATTTATGCCGACCACAGCGTACGAAGAACCGAAGAACACAATTGGTTTATCAAAGAACTAGTACAACAGCGCAAAAATTACTCTTCAACTTTCAGAATTTGGACGTTCAACATTTTCTCACAACATACAAATAATTTTGTAATGAGTTCTTTAAAAAAATATAATTTGATAAATCCACTCGAAAAAAGGATTGCCATGGTTGCATTCGGTAACCAAAATCACACCTGTACATATCCATATATTTCATGTTTCTGAGTAGAATCATGCTTGTTGAGTTAGTTTTTTTGCCTTGCATTCATGCATCTAGCCTTATAAGCTTGATAAACTAAAATTCATTTAAAGCATGCCCTGCGCCAAAATATTAAATACTCTCTCTTGTT
>LJIJ01006002.1:0-10423 GCA_001718145.1 Orchesella cincta
TTATAACTACGTTACTGTGGCAAAATATTTCTTTTCAAAACTTAACAGCATTATCACAATTTTTTTGGGCATATCCACCTCTCTACTAAGCTTAATAGAGTAGCTACTTTTTGTGCAAATTGTAAATAGTTGTGAATTCCATTTCCCAGCTACAAGGATAACTGGTTTCTGTTCAACTCTGCTTTTCTACCTAACTCGTTGAGTTTGATGAGCTCATAGAAAACTCCCAATCACTTTGTTCTCATTGCAAAAGTATTTTTCCAACCAGAAGTTATTTACAATGGCACATGCATAACATTCGTGCAAAACTTTCAAAAATTTAGATGGGAAAAAATTCTTTTAGCATTTGTTGTTATTATTTAAAAATATCAACTATTTGTATTTCAATTCAGAAAGTTACTTAAAATCAGTTTAGTCTGGCATTTATGATATTTCTCATGAGCAGGGCAGAGTTATTTAGAAATCATAACACCACGTCTGAGTTTGAAACAATGAGAAATAGAAAGGTGAAAGTTGATCATGATGTTGCTTTAGGTCGACTATGTACTCAAATTGCTGCTCAATGCCCCCCATCTCTTCCTTTCAGATAGCGCTCCACTTGATATGCACCAGAAAAGGGAACTGCATCACATCACTATATTGTGTGTGTCTATACTATTGCATTCTTGTTTTGCCTGGTTTGTTTACCTTGAACTAATGCATACATTCTTTTATTTCTTCGCTTATCATTTGATAAGTTCTGAATTGACCATGTCATTAGAATCAAGGAAGAGTTCCAAATACCTAATTTATTGTTCCGTTTGTGGAGATGATGACAACTCATCTGTTTTGTGGAATTGGGTTCGAGAGCCCAAACTTTTCAGTGCTTTTTGACACTGTTTGGTGCGAAATGGATAGGAAAGCCGTTTTCATTTTTGTGAGGAGTGTAGAATTCAGTCCGCTCTCATTTCAGAGCTCTAGAAACTGCAACAAAAGCTGAAAAACATGACAAGGAGTTACAGAACAAGTTCAAGAGTTCGGAAGCAGCGTTCGAAAGTAATCTGTACTCCAGTGATAACCGCTACTTTAAACTGAAAAAACAAATACTCGGAGATAGCAAAAATGCTCTCAATTTGTCAATAGTAAATAATAATGATTGAACATTAAATTAAATATTTCTGATTTTGTGTTGTAGATAAATCTCGTAGCCAGCCAGAACCTCAATCAAACGACTATTTAGTCCAAACTGCTTTTGATTTTAGTAGCGACAAACTGGAAGGAGTATTTGGACTTGAAAAGGCTAGAATTTCATGGTGAAAATGAATAGGAGCTCATTCCGAGAAATGATGGCTGTGTCTCAGAATGGGAGGAATTTATAAGTTTGTTGACTCAAAAATGTAAGATTTGTAATAGATATGTTATAACACAAATTGCTTCCTCAATCCAATTCGTTTTTTCAGTTGAATAATATTTTGGTTTCAAATGTAATCCAGGTCAACTCAAGAGAAAGAAGCTGTTTGTCACAGGTTCTGATTGGTTACGATGTGACGCTGAACATTGTTCCTTCATGGAACTCGATACGGAAGTCCGTTATACAGTTTCCAAACTCTTCCAGGCCAAGTTTGTGCCAAGGTTTGTAAAACACTTCAGAAGAGGAGAACTCATTCTGAGACTGGCAAAAACTGAGCAAAAATCCGGATGCAGACTCCATTCTGACTGTGATTTTCTGCAAGCTGAGAAAATGGAACGAACATAAAAATCTTGATACTTTCTCATTGCCCTCATCATCAGGAAAATAAATTTTGCATTCAGTTCTTGTTCTGGTTAGGCCTACATATCTGTTCCTTCTGATGGTGTTGATTCGTAAATAAGAAATAAAAACATGACGATCATGATGAAGTGTGTGATGATGATGATATCTTATTTTATGCGTTCAATTTAAGGATAGATGTAAGGAGAATGAAATGAGTTGTTCCTGTGTGTGCCATGTTGCCGCCTGATTTCTAAGATTTTTTATTCATCTCGCATAAATTGTCTTATATCAGTTTTTGAAAGTTATGAAATGGAGAATCAAAATCCATATGTCAAAAATAGATGCCAAACTGCCAAGGGAAGGAGATGCAGTGAATAAAAGTTTCAGAACAAAAGAGATGGTCCTCATTTTCCTTTATTGTGATGAGAATGTTTGTGGTATACGTTTTCTTACAGAGATATTAGCCATTTCTTCTTCAATGTAATCAATGTGTACTGTATTGTATTTTCGACAAACCGTAGTTTATTGTTGAGTGGAGTTGCGTACAAGAATATTGGTTCGACCATGTTAAAACTTCTTATACATTATGAACAATTTTTGTAATCCGTATCTGTAGTAAAAATAATTGTTTTATTATAAAAGTATAGAATATTCGAAAGTCTAGCATTTTTAAAATGCCGTTTAGGCACGAAGAGTTCAGTAAGATTACAATTTCAGTCTATTACTAACCTATTTGTAATGTATCCATACGTGTGCACATAATTATTTTTACTTATAATTTCAAATAATAACCACACTTAAATGTGTAATATAATTTCATTAAGTCCCACTTCGCCACAATGTAATATTGAGTCATTTACAGCTATTTTACTTCGGCCACCGTTGATCCTTCATTCTTCCCAATGCTCGCTAAAAGATTTCTGAGTCTTTGAATGACCATCATAGGATTGTGCACCCATTTCCTCTCGCTCGCACTGACTGAAAATCTTTTATTGACGACTGGACTGACCTCTGAAACAAAAATGAAATTATGGGAATATAGAGAAAACAGGATAGGGTTTACGGCAAATTTTTCGTGAGACCGCATTCAACATAGCTACAATAAGCGTATGCAAATTATATACGCAGATTGTTTTTTCTGTTTGAGAGAAAATCAGGGTGAACTAACGTCCTACAAAATTTGGATTAAATGGGTAAACTGTGTGACCCAAAATGTGAACCTCAGCCTTAGTTTTGACGGTATTTGACGCGCATAAATTTCGAAGCCCTTGAATGATTTGGCTGATACGTTGGTACAAACAAACTTAAAAAATATGCAAACTATTTGCAAATATTCGGTCCAAATCAGCCAATATATGTGCCAGGAGAGTTTGAACGGACAGAAAGACTGACTGGTGGTAAGAATTTCTCATGATTACCCGCATGGATATATTACCTGTCTTTACTTTCCAAATACGCTTGAATCTTCAAATGACTTCCTTCTCAATTTTCATCCGTTCTATAGAATTCTCAATAAATTCAGCGATATCCTCATGGGGGTTGAAACCGATATAGTAGCTTTTTTCGAACAGCCTCACTGTCGTATTTAAACACATGATGGCACGAGTGTCAACAACACTAAAACAAACAATACAAATAAAAGTGTTATTGAACGATACTATTAAAGCCTTAATAAACTTGATGTGCACTTGATATTCACCCATTCGAGCCTTGAATGATAAAATTAACAACTTACCATTCCGCCGGTGGTATTTCAACAGTAATATTTCGATAAACTTCATCGCACACTCCAGGAACCTTGCGCCAGGGGATGCCAAGCTTTTTCTGAAGAAAAGGCTGGATCTGGGATTGAAAGCTCCTATACACTGGCTTTTTGTTCCAACCACCTTTGTTATCATTTGCCACATCAAAACGGTAACATGTGCGTGTATCCTTTTCAATAAGGATTAGAGCTGTGTGTTGAGTACTGTTACGCAATGCTCTTGTATGCTGCCTTTCCAAAGCTGAAACGTAGAAAGGCGTAGCTTTCTTGCCATACTTTTTGGGATGCAAAGGATAGGTATAGTACACTAAAAAGATCCTATCAGCATCCTCAACTTCTTTTCGTACAGATATAATTTCCGAATCCGACCACTCCTGATGAATTCCATTTGGGACTTACATTCTAAATAGATTCCTTCTCTGGAATATAAATTGATATAACCAGCCTTGAAAACTAGAATCTTCTTCTTGGCTTTGTTTACACCCTTCCACATCATTCCATTGTCACATGGTGTCATTGGAAGTTTCTGAAGCTCAAATATCTTATTGTACTGTGCTGGTGATTTTCCAATGTAGTCATCCAGCTCCATGTTTTCCTACACAAAACAGAACAGCATGGGAAAATTAAATAATCATGTCAATCAAGCAGTCCAATTGGTGAATTTTAGACACGAATAACTTTCTTTTTAGGAGTTGTCACCTGTATTGGCTCCTCATTTTCAGTGCAGTTGCTGAGTTTTGGCATTTGTGGTAACTGCATGGAGGTGGATGGCAAAGGCGTTTCAGCTGCTTCTTCAGAATCACGTAAAACGGTTGCATCCGCTTCTTCATTCTCGTAATCATCGGCAAAAGGAGACCAACCTTGAACCGGCTCAAGCTTAATGACGTGTTCAATATCAATGCTGTTTTCATCCTCGACTTCACTTTCGTTTTCTACAGGAACCTCAATCTCGTTTTCGACTTCTCGTTTAATTTCATTCGTTGGTACTACGATGGGATGTTCTAGTATAATTTTGGGTTGACCTCTGCTTCCCTTCAGATGACCTGGAAGTTTAACGATTAAGTTTTATGAAGCAAATGATTACTAGCTATTTTTCAATTAGCAAGCTTCTAAACTCCTCTAAATAAGCTACTTTTTGTATTCCCAACTGATCTGCTAGCTTTCTGTTGTTCACGCATTTCAGCTTATCAGAAGCTGAACTCTGTGAGTCCTCGAGCAACCTGCCCATTTGCTTCAGTTTCCAGGCAAGGCGAAGTTGAACGGAAATAAGTTCCTGATAAATCTCACAGATTGGACTAATTACTGCAAGCTCACATTTCTCACACAATGAATTACTTTCTCGAGCAATTCCAGAGCATACAAAAAGCTTTTTTGTGGAGATCCCTAAGTAGTTTTCTGTAAACTTGAAAAATTTTGGTAGGAGACTCACTGCCTCTTGCAATTCTTCCGTAGACCTCTGAAAAGGTTTCAGACACACTAAACAAACGTTCACTTTCATGATTATTAGTAATTTTTCAGTTCTTTCCTTGCTTTGATTCTTTTTTGTTCTTTGTGGTGCTATTGTCGTAGTATTTATACAGACAACTGCCGGTGGTGGTGGTGTGGAAGAGAACAGGAAAATTATACATAAGCAGCTGAGTTTCGTTGCCTTTTCCGTACTCTCTCGTCTCCCATTCATCATCAACGTGTTTCCTATCATGATCACACATTTGTGACTTGTTATTACTTCAAATCGGATTGATTTGGTTTGTGCTGATAAATCATGGCTGTTAAAGGGAGCCCAATTTGCTTTGTCTGCTTAGCTGGAGTTGAAAGCAACCATGACAATGTTAACGGAAGTGAATTTGATCTCTACTTGAAGTTTATTCAGGTTGCTCAAAACTACTTGAAAATCCCATTAACGTCCCTTACTCCGTTGCTTTCCGTTTCAAAGACAAACACTGGAGACGAAATGTTTTGCGAAACTTGTGTCAAAGTCGTTAGACAAATTTGCAATTCGTACCTGGAACTGGTGGAGGTTGAGCTCCGTCTCTCTTTGGAAATTGGGGGAGCTCGAAAAGTTAATGGAAAACTCACTCAACTCTGAGAGAACTCGGAAGCTGGCTAACAACCTGGGTATTCCTGATGCTGCTGATCTGGAGAAAATTCGGGAGCTGTTGAGTGTGAGATGTGAGAGTTGACACAAGTTAAACTTTTACCAATGACAAGATAAAATTAAAATGAGTTACGTTTTAAACAGGTGAACACATGAGTCAAAAATTCCAACCGCAACTTGTTGTAATGCGTGAGGAAACACATTCTCAAAACATGAAGAAGGAACCTGAAAACAGCCCTGAAAATAGTGATACTGATTGGAACCCTGACGAAGAAGTCGTCTCTAATGCAGATGACATGTCAGCCTCCACTACCACTACAAAGTACAATAATATTTTGATGGATAGTCAAATTAAAACGGAAGAAGATGACGATAAAAACTCTGTTTCGATGGATGGTTCAGAATGCATCGTAGTCCTTAAATTTACTTTTAACATGACGTTGAATGCCAATTCATTTAACTTTTGTAATTGCTACAGATCAGTGAGGACAATGCTAACTGCAGTAGATCAGGGTTCAGAGTTCCAAAAATGTAGATAAATTTCCAAGCTATGAAGGTGTCTAAATCGGATGCTGGCGATGATGAATTGAGTGGCAGTGTTGTTTTCTGTTGGAGGTCATTCCCCACGGATGCGTCCCTCACGCGTCACATTCAAGGTTTTCATGCCAACCCGAGAGTGAAGCTTGCAGAAAAAGGAACTTTCCCATGTGAAGGGAAGGCTGTCACGAGAATTACGACAGCCACCTCAAACTCAACTCCCATTTGAAGGAACAACACACTCAAGAGCTCCTCTTTTGCCAAGTTTGTGGCTGGGGATTTCTTGACGCTAACCTTCTGCAGCTACATGAGCTTGTTCACGTAAAACCACTTCCACGGAGATTGTGTCCGAAACCCAATTGTGGTTTGAGATTTCGTTCAATTGCTCTGCTCCAGAATCACTTCAATGTTCGTCATGGCGTCTCCCTCAAAAGATTCCGTTGTTCTGACTGCCCCCATGTGTCGACTTCCTCAAAAGCCCTCTATGAAACAAACGAATTCACCATCTTGGTAAAGTTTGGAAGAGCTACAAACCTCTTAAACCCAAGCCAGTTTCCCTTGTTTTCTGTGAAGTTGAAGGGTGTTCGGAACAATTCAAAAGCCACCTCAAGCTCAACTCCCATTTGGAAACACACTCAGAATCAATCAATTTTTGCCAAGACTGTGGGTTTGGATTTATTGACGTAAATCTCTTAAGATTGACATCAAAGTTGATGGAATGAAATATGCAAGATATTGCTGCCCGGAAGTTGGATGCTCATTCCATGCTGAAACCATTTCAGTTCTTCAAGATCACTACAATAGCCGCCACGGCTGCTTTCTCAAGCGATTTAAATGTACTCAATGCGAGCACTCCTGCATGACATCAAGAGGTCTACAAAAACACGTTCAACACGTGCACAAGGAACCCAACAAAAAGCCAAAGCGCTATCCACACAAGAAAGGACTGAAGCAGTGTGTTCCTTGTGGACTCCAATTTGATAACACAGCGGCGTTTAGACGCCACCGTAGTCGCATGCACATTAGAAAGCTCTGTGAAATTTGTAAACAGGCTTTCACCGGGCAACTGGAACTCACAAAGCATCTCAGTTTGACTCATTCTAAAGAAAGAGAAAGTGCAGCTTGAAGGCTACATTCGTTGTGACGCATTTTTTTTCTTATTAAAAACTATTTATTTGAATCATATACATTTTGAATCTTAAAATCACATTTTTATGGCATTATAATGATCTGATTACGCTCCGGCATCTGAACCTTTTTGAGTTTTGAATGCCACTTGGCGTTATGATGGGGAAGTGATTTACAAAGCCATCCGCAAAGGGAGCACTCAAACCCGCTCCCAACCAGATGCATCGTCTCGTGTCCGATACTCTGCAAGTTTGCCACACACAAGGGCTTGACACTGTGGACACTGACGGTACTTGGTAATCCTTTTCGGTTTTTTCTTGGGTTCATTCTTAACCTCCTCCATGTTCCGGCGATGACGAATGTGATAGTGGTGGACCATATTTTCTGGAAAACAAACCAGCCACATGTCACGCATGGGGATGCTTTGGAACCTTCCTCATGAGCTTTGGCATGCTCTTGGAATTGCTGTTTTATTGTTGCATTCGATAAGGACAGTGATCACATGGTAGGTTTCGCCAACTGGCGCCCGCAACTCTTCGGCGTTTGGTTGGTAGCCAAATGAAATGACTGTAGGCTTCGTTCGCGTGAAAGTTACAAAAATCTCATTTCCATATTTTTGGCCATGTACGCTACCTTTGTTGCACTTTGCCCCTTCTTTTGAGTGCCACTGTGCATGAATGAAAGGGGGTGGTTCATGTGATGCAGATGCACGTAAAAGGAAGTTTTCCTGTTTTGATTCATTAGGGTTTTTCTGGTTGACCGGTCAACTTTACTACCGGTCAGCTCTACCCTTTACTACACGATTTTTTTTAGATGACCTTGCGCTGGTACACGCATTTGTGAAACATCCTTAGGGGGCGGATACAAGTTAATTGCCCCTTTAATTGTTCAAGCAGTTAAGTGTCATAACTCTGTTGAGAAAAGTTTAGCAAAGTTCGTTCCAACGCCATTTGATTCCAAGAGATTACTACATCCCTTTCTATATCTTTAAACAATAGCTAAATTATTCTCAGGTAACTTAACAGCAATTAAAATTACCATTACAAAACTATAAAAATTAAAAAATTTCAAAAAAAATTTTTTGGTCGGCTTTAGTAACTCATTTACATTCTTTTTAGGATAGCTTTATACTACTTAATTTGCTTGGATTTCGCTAAATATTACTAATTGTTTTACTTCAATTAAGTTCATTTCAGCTGTAAAACCTTTGAGAAAAAGGCAATTTGTAAGAAAAGCGAGATTTTCCGTAAACGCAACGAGGCGGTTCTAATAGACTGCATAGGAAACGGGCTATTCGAAGTTGAAAATATGGACTTTCCACTTTCACGCGGACGAAGCCGACTCCTTTTAAAGGAGTACATTTTGACAATTTACAAATATTAAAATAAAATGAACATCAAAAGATAGTTTACAAAGTTGAGGCAATTTGCCACACTCAAATACCGTCTTCGCAATTCAACTAAGAAGGATCAAATTTTATTGAAGAAAACAAAGCTATTGCTCCAGACAACAATCTTACATCAATCCAAAACCAAGCATTTCTGTGATCCAGTATTCATCCAACTTATTAATGTTGCAGGAGCCTTCACTCGACCAACAAGTGGCGGAACTATAGGGGGTGCAGCCGGTGCGACGCACCGGGGCCCCTGGGCCACGGCCGGCTTGGGGGCCCTCGGGGTCGGGGCCAAAGAAGGATTTTTTATTTGATTTTGAACTACTTAGAAATATTTACTTGTTTTGTGGTTGAAGCCAATTATATCTTATAATGTTTTAAATATTTTATCGAAAATTGGTGTGATTTTTTATGTATGTATGTAAACCTATTACTCAGAGTCACTGTATAATTTTTTTTTCAAAACTTGTGATTGTTTCTGGTAGGCAAGGTGAGGTTAGTATAATTTTTTTAAATTAACGCTTGAAATATTTGAAATAACTGAACAAAATAAGTACTTGAATACTCATTAAGTATATTCAGCACAAAATCCTCCGTAATTACAATGGCATGCATTTAAGTGGCCCATACCACAATTTAGCCACACAATTAAAAAAAATAGACTTTCCCAATACGAGACTTTGTCACTTTTTAAATAATTTCCCAATAGGAAAAAATTTGGGAAAGTAAAAATCGTATTGGGAAAGTCTATTTTTTTGATTGGGTGGCTAAATTGTTTTATGGGGCTCCTATTATTGTGCCTTTGGGAAATACAAGGGGCCTTCAAGGTATTTTTTGCACGGGGCTCTGGACCTATAGTTCCGCCACTGGACCAAACTAAAATGGTCTGTTAGCCAAACCCGAGTTCAACAATGCCAGGGAAAGTTCACCGCCCAAAAGGTTTCCTTAAGGTGTTATATACAAGTGGGTCTCTCTATAGTAATAATGCTACAACAAATTTGCGCATTCATCATTAGAAGTTTGCCCATTAAAAGTGCAGATGTAAGCCTTCTTGTTATCAACGGATTTAGTTTGATAATTCTGCTAACTTTGGCCATTGTTCTCAACCAATACCACCAAATGGAATCAGAGCTGGTTTTGTTTTCAACGGAAACTTGGCGTTTGAGAAGGTTCACTCTTCCAACCAAATTCGACAAAAAAGCCTAACTGAGTCCTGACAGTTGCTGTACTCTACGGTAGCCTATCAATGAGCACAAACAACGCGCAAGTAAGAATACAAAACCGTACGTAACTATATTAAACGAGTTTCCGAAGTGAATCTGCAAGTCTTGGTTACGGAATGTACCGCTTTACGTCACCACGATTACAAGAGGCATACAAGAACTCTTGACTAAATAAAGGAAATGATGGACATGACGCTTTGGGTAATACTACAACTCGAATATAACTGAGATAAGTTTATGAAAAAAGCGACCAGGTCGGACCTCGAAATATTTACTGAGCGGCCCTCCCCCCCCGGTGTCCGACACAGAATCGGCCAAAAAAAAGATTAGGATAATCTGGCGAATTGCCACAAATTCCAATAGTGAGAATATCAGATCCACTAGCCTTTAGTCCATATTTGTATCCAGCCTTTTACAAACATTGGCGAGTCGAATATCGTTCCCACACTGCATTAGAGGACATCCAGAATATTCAGGCAGGGAACAGTAGTAAGGGATTGACTCCAGGAAACGATATTCCCAGATTGAAACCAGGCTTGCAGTAAGTATTGAG
>LJIJ01006003.1:0-10422 GCA_001718145.1 Orchesella cincta
TAGCAGTCCAATGTCGTCGGCAAATCCCTGGGAAAGAGCACTAGGTGCTTTTCTCCCGTAGGATAACTAACAACTCATCCACCACACAATCCCACAAGAATGGAGATAAAACTCCGCCTTGTGGGCAGCCAGCACCAATTGAGATTGACACCGTAACACCGTCGACTGTCGACACAGCCTTCCTACCAGTTAGCATTGAGATAATCCATCTCACAAATACTTCTGAAATTCCTACCCTTTTCAGAGCGCTTGCAATGACAGCGTAGGGAACCTTGTTAAAGGCACCCTCGATATCAAGAAACGCTCCAACTGCAAATTCCCCTGACGAAAGGGATTTCTCGATCTCCGAGACCAGCCTGTGCAGGGCTGCATCTGTCGATGCGCCCCTTAAATAGGCAAATTGCCCATTCCCCCGGAGCCTGGCCACCATTTCTGGCGTCTTAACTTCCCAGTCAACCAACCGTTCCAAAACCTTCAACAAAAAGGAGGTTAGGGAAATTGGTCTCCAAGAGGAAGCTAGTTGATAGCTGGCTTTTCCTGGCTTAGGAATAAATACGACACGAGCGCGTCTCCAACACTCTGGAGTGTACCCGAGAATGAGACATGCTCTGAAGATTTGCACGAGCTGATTAATCAGCTCTTCCCCTGTACCTCTAAGAAGTGCTGGGAAAATTTCATCAGTACCAGAAGCCTTAAATTGGCTAAAGGTGGCTATAGCTGCTGTGACTTTGTGTGCAGTTACGGTGTTATCCGAAATCTGCATAGGTTCGGATATGGAGACATGGTCTCCCTCGTCACCTTCCTTGAAGTGAGTCGCTAATAGATGCTTCAGCGTCTCTGTGATATCTGCTGTGGTCCCCTGAGCAGCTACAAGGGGACCAGCTTTACCACTGAGTCACTGCGAAGAATCTTGTAAAGTCTGGATGCGTCTGGCATCGACTCGACTTCACTACACCATTTCCACCAGGAACTCCTTTTATCTTTGCGCAGTCTCTTGTAATAAGAGTTGCTGGCACACCTGAATTCCTCCCAGTGTCCTTCGACACGAGAGTTCTTCCATCGTCTTTCCAGACGTTTGACATGTTTTTTGAGTTTGTCCAACTCAGCACTCCAACCTGGGGTTGGACGAGTGTCCGGTTTGATTCTGGTCAACGGACAGCTAGAATGATAACTCGAAGCAATAGCATGGGTTAATTCCTCAACCCTATGCTCAAGCTCCTGTATGCTGTTAATGTTTTTTTGGCAATGATGCCAGAACTGGCTTCAGTTTGTCACTGAATTCGAGAAAGTTTGTTCGCCTTCTATTCCTAATGAATATTGGCTTCACTTTCCCTGCTAGTGTGAATGTGATCATTCGGTGGTCCGAGAAGGCGTATTCATCCTCCACGGTCCAATCACGAATGTTGTTTATCATTCCAGAGGTAGCTAGACTGATGTCCAGTACCTCTTGCCTGGCCCGAGTAACGAATGTTGGGGTGTGCCCTTGATTCATTACATGTAAGTCTGTCGTGGATAAATATTCGACTAGCTGATCACCCCTTTCATTGCAGTCGCTACTACCCCACAAAAGGGTGTGAGTTTGCGTCTGCACCGATGACCAATTCTAATCTGTTTACCTCACAGTATTCCACCAGCTTCCTTAGGTTGCCGATGGATGTGAGCCTGATTCGTGTGGCATGTACACTGATGCAAGAACAATGTTGATGCCTTTTACCTTGATTTGTGCTGCCGCTACGTCCCGATCACTCAGGTTATATAGCGGCCAAGCACAAAGGTCCTTTGAAATAACCAAGGCTGCTCTTGTCGAGAGGTATTATTTTCCCATCTCGATCACAGAGTTGCCCTTTGCAAAACCCCTTATTTCCCCAAAACCACATAGGGTTCTTGGAGGAATGCCGCGTAGCTATTTCTGCCTCCTTCTTTCAGGCAATCTGAAAGGTTGTTAGGGCAGCCAGAGCACGGTGCATGTTCAACTGATAACATTTAACTCCAACCATTGTTACGGTGAGCTACTCTGTACCAATTGTGGTCTCTAGAACCACTGCTGAAAACATTGCAGTTACATGAACCGCAAATAAGACACAACAAATTTTGATTAGTTGGTCCGTTGGTGTGACACTGTAGAATACTAACAGTCACATAAGTTAGTAACTGTAGCAACTTCAATTGTGCCTGGGTTTTACTTTTCCACTTGGTGAACGGACAGCCGAAGCCTAGTGTGTACAACTCAACACACCCCCCGTCCACCGTGTGGGATGACTCGCAACCATCAGGAGTCATCCTTAGTGATCTCCAGCAGCATGACCTGCTGTTCGTGGCAAATCTCTACTCTTACGCAGCTCGCCAAACTGCCGCATAAGGTATACTGGTTTGCGCGCGACGGAGTAATCCAGTGCCGGCACTAACCCAACTGGGATCCCAAAGGTTATCCAGTAACAATCTCAGGGTTACCCGGATTGCCTCCCTTAGGCTTAACCCTTGGCCCGAACATTCGGAGCACTTCCAAAGAGGAGCCTGCAGAACTGATTGGTACATGTGGAGAACCTCCAGTACATCGGCCCTAGCCGGCTGGGACCCTCCAGACATCCAAACCATTCCTCCATCCTTTCGGACAGAGGCATGTCTGCCAACCAAGCTGGTATTTACCAGCGAGCACTGTTGGCACAGTACTCTTAAACCATTTGACGGTGTCATTGTCGAGGCATTGGACCACGACTCTACCATCAAATAGTTGTCCATTGAACCTGATAATGCTGTTTTTTCCTTCAACATCAATGACTCAATAGCGGACACTATTTCTGCCGATGAGAAGGCCCCAGCAATCCATTGGATAAATCCGAATGGCTTATCATCACTTTCGTGACGACAAGTGCTTTTGGTAGGTCTCCGCAGGTGCACTCTTCTTCGGTTTCCCGCGGTGAAAAGCTGTCCTGAGGAGACCTAGTGTCCATCTTCCGTTTTGAACCGGAGGTGTACTTGGTGCTGGAGGGGGCCCCATAGCAAGACTCGATGTTCCTGGGTTAGCTGTAGCATTACTGCCACTACCGGCCAAGAACAAAAAGCCCGTGCTGAGGGGTGCTGTTGATGATCCCGAGTTAGCCGTGGTATCACTACCACTACCGGTCGGAATCACCGATTGGGTGCTGTGGGGTAACGTCCCAAGTTAGCCGTAGCATTGCTGCCACTACCGGTTGGGAACTGAAATGTGTGCTGCGGGGTATGCCCGGCTGCGACGGGTACAGCTTCAGCACGGACGAAGAAGCCCAACCGGCTGACCCCGCCCACCTTTTTGCACGGACCCTTTTTTTTTCTTTTTGGAGCTTCGCGGTGCCTTCGGAGTATCATTGTGCCAGTTTATTCCTAGCCACATCACCTCCGCACCTTCCGCTCCTTGGACTTTTGAGCCCACCGTTCCCCAGTCTCCGGAGTGGGTGTTGGCGGGGATGAATGACTGATAGTCAGACTGCTCACATCCCCCAACACCTCATCCTCCGCCTAGCTGGCGATCAATCACCATCTCATTATCCAGTCCTGCTTGCGAGCAGTTTTCACCGAGTAAGTGATCCTTCATCCACTGCCTTGCAGCATCTCCTGTGTGAGAAAAACTCATCATCCATTATCAATCCATCATTCATTATGCCTTACCATCCATTTAAAAAAGCCGTAAACATCGAAAGATTCAGCCGCTTTTTTGAAGTTTTTCAGCACTGCAAAAAACTATATGAACAACTTACCTGCGTTGTCCATTTCACGTTAGCTGCCAAACCTCCCCGGGAATTTGGCTAATCACTTTTTCCAAGGAAACCTAACCCTAGTAGTTTATTGCCGAATGCTTTTAAAATATACTGAAAATTTCAGGGATGGAGCACTCACAAATTACGCGACCGTTACACAAAGCAGTAATCTGGCTAAGGCTATATGTTGTCTATATTAACAAGAGCTTCATTGCCAAGGTATTATGTGCCAATTGACATTCTAAATGGCAAATCCAATCATTAATTAATGATCTTTTTTACTAATGCTGTTTTATTCGATTTTTAGTGTCTGGGAATTGCGTCTTCGTATTTTGTTATAGTGGCTCATGCATAGCTGAGTTTTGTAACGCGGAAATGAATTAACTTATCGCACTATCGGAATTAGTATGTGTATTCACTGTCTCGGAAAAGTTCAATCACCAGTCACTAACTGTACCTGTACATAGCAGCCTAAACACACTACATTATAGCTAATTCAGTATCATTCAACCTTTAACAATGCCTTTTGGACTTGCATTTTTGTTGTCATTATCAATGACAGTACTATTTCTCTTTGGGGTAAGTCTGAATATTTTTTACAATTTTCATTCTCGAGAAGCCGGATTCGTAAAGCAGTTTAATTTTTAGATTACGGGAGGGGTGCCACGCACTAAAAAGAGCCAAGATTACTTGCAGACGAAAACTCAGGAAGAACGTTTCCGTGCAGGTTAAACGAAAAGAAAGTAAATGAAAAGATTTTTTAGTTTTGCCTAGGTTCCGGAATGATTTATTTAGCTTCAGCACACATGTTTTCCTAACAATTTATGTATAAGAATGTTAAGAAAAAATTAATCAAATTCAAGAATTTTCATATTAAATCTGTCAACTGAATAAAATATAAATTCGTATTAATTCTTTGAAGTTTAGAAATTCGATGTGTGCGTTATCTTTTGTTCATTTTAATGTCCGTCATGACAGTCAAAAACTATCAAATTTAGGGTTACAGTATATTTTACTACACCACAATCGAACGATTTCAGTTTTGTCCTTTGGTTCCAGTTTTGCGACCTACATATAAACGCTACCACAATCAAAGTATTATATTGTCTTTGTGATATGAGATTTTCACAAAACTCGCTTTTCAGTTATCATCTCATGCAATTCGTTTAAAGAACAATTAAAAATTCACATTTCTACACACTAATGTTAAACTGGTAGAAAAACATTCGTAAAATCATATGACGAAGCAAAAGGTTTCCCATTACAGGGCAGTCGAACCTGCTCCCGCAGCGGAAAGCCGGGTATCCTAGCCAGCTATATGCGGACTGTTGCGGTTGGAACATTCGAAAATACTTGTTCCACTTGGAAACTATCACCTCTGAGCCCAAAATGGAGCTTTGCCTTGGGAAAAACCGATTTTTGGAATGAACAAAGACGTAAGAAAAGAACAAAGCTTGCGTGTGTGTATGCGGATTTCAGAAAGCGGATGGCGTGTCTGTTATTGAAATATGTGAAAGATGATTTCTAGAATCTTGTTTGCCTGGGTTATCAGTACTGAAACTCCAGTACGTTTCTTTCAGTGTCTTGGAATTGCGTCATCATATTTCGTTGTACTGGCTCACACTTAGCGGAGCTGAGTTTTGCCTATTCTATAGCACATAAATTACAGCAATTACGACATAATTACCTTTTATTGCTATTACATCCACAGTACCATGAATGTTAAAGATCCACTCATTAACTTGCACTGCGCTTAAGCACAATGTAGTGTGAATATTTCACTAACACAAACATCTTACAGCCATGCTCTGGAAACCTATCTATTTGTTGTCATTATCAATGACACTGTTGTTTCTCTTTGGGGTATATCTGAAGTTTTTACAATATACCTCACATTCACGTATAAGTTGTTCGAAATACTTTGATATTTTAGATGGCAGAAGGAGTGCCTCGCTCTAAAAAGGACATAGAAGATATGAAAAAAAATCCGAAGTTGCGAGGCGGTGGAAAACCATGAAAGCAATGAACTTTTCAAATTGCTAAATAGCTCCAACAACCGTTCGCACATATTAGACGCATGACTAATTTTTTCAAGCGCTGCGAAAAACGTGCTAGAGTCTACACAAAACCATTCTCGAGCAGTCTGTATACTTTAAATTTAATTAGTCAATTAATAAAAATGCTTTTTCAGTTTAAATGAATCAATGATGATGAATGAATGCAATAAGTTACAAATTTGTCTAATTCTGTTTAACTACAGCAGTATAATATATGCGTTTTCTTCTATAAAAAATTGTCACTTATTTTATTTCCGTGAGGAAAGTAAACACATCAACTGTTAGGTGTACCTGTGTAGAGTGTCCAAACGTTTGTTCTCAATTGAGCTGGGTGGATTGGAATACTACGGATTTTGTTCGTGGCTAAACTCACTGTTGTACAATCGAGAGGAGAGAGTAGTTTTTATCTAGGAAACTTTCCTCAATCTTTTGCGGAGCTACTTTCCCGAAGAAATATTCTACTTTCATGATGATTTAGGTTTACGACAATATTAAGAGAAAAGTATTTGACAAACAATAAAATAGGGTAATAGATAGTAAGGTATGCGTAGAGGGAACTGTTCTGCTAAAGTTACCTAACAGCAAATAGAATCCGACGTTTTACATGAAAGTGATGCATACATTATTTGATGCGAATATTTCTCCCAACTCGAATTTTGCATTTACTTGAAATATTTTAGCAAAGAAATTTCATTTAATATCAACATTAACTTATGTCAATTATATGCATCATTATCAATAATGCATATGATCAACCTTGAAAGTGAAGTGGAGCTTCCATATTTTTCCAGTGTCGTTTCCTAAATGTTTGACAACTTGCTGGCACTTTGGAATGAGAGAAGGGAGCAAAATCACATTGGTAGTATCTTACGATTTCTGCCCCTTGAGACATACTAGGGTGAAATCTGCTTGGGCATAGGCTGGTTCACGGTATTGACAATGCTACCAATGTGTTAATTTCTAATTTCAATTGTTCAATCCTGCTGTTACTCAAATTTACATTATTCGTAAGAGTAGGTAAAATTTTTCTTGACTATTCATTTACCATGGTGAATTCCGGATTGTTCTTCTACGCGGATGCTATATCTATTTATTACATTTACGTACATATTGACTTGTCCTGTGTATTTGTCAGAGGGAGTATTAGTTTTTTAACCAATTGGCCTTTTCAAATTCTAATTTTATTAATGGATAGCTCACCTCAAGTTCTAAGATGTGACAAATTATGTCACACTTACTAGATAAAAAGTCGAGGTAAACCATTGTATAATAAATTATTTTTATAAGCTGTGGTTGTGATATATCAATAGAAATCTGCTATACGGAAAGCTGATTGCAAATATGAATTTCAAGGTGAAATCAGGACACGTGAGCAGGTCGGATCCCGTTGCGAATAAGCATTTTCCATTTATTGATATTTGCTGTAATAAGTCAATTGAAACTAGTGTAGCGCATAATTTAATGATGAATAGCTAACCAAAATTTTATAAAAGGTCAACGTGTACGCATTACATGTACTTGTATGTCTATATCCTGAATCCGTGGTATTGTTGTAATTGCAAAAACGTACTTTTATTTACAACAAAATTTACAACTTCATTTATCTTTTGCTCCAATTTCAGGTTGCAAACGCTATAACAAACTCGTCATCACTTCTATATGTTATCTGTAAATTAAGATATCTATCATGGTATTTGGATGAAGCTAAATCAGGAGAAGGAAAGGTTTCTCAGTTTCTTAATTGGCTTTCAACTGTCATTGATTATCTTACTAATGGGAACAATTCAACTGATGTGGTTTCGACAAAGAGAATTATTAAGTTTGCTGAGGTATCGACATCAAAGGGTAACATTCACATTGGTAATGAAAAGTTTTTTTTTTTAAATCAATATATTTATGAATTAAAATTACTCACAATGCTATTCATTTCCTTGTTTGCACGCCTCAGATAAAAATAATGAATAATAATATTCATATCATTTCAATATTTTTCCTTTTCCATTTTCCATCTTGATAATATCTCCCCTTTTTCCAAAACCTACACTTTTCACAAGTCAAGCATTCCGCATAAAATTTATTTCCATTATAAGTAATAAATATATTGTTAAATATCTCCAACAACCGTTCACACACAAGAATTACGTACGTGTGTACGTAACTAATTCTTTTTTCAATGTCAAGGTCTTGAAAACAGAGCCAACACAAAATTAGTTGTCAAGCAATTTGTATACTTTAAATTTAATTAGTCAATTACAAAAAATGCTTTTTCAGGTCTCATCAATCAATGATGGTTAACGAATACAATAAATAATGAATTTGTCCAATTCTATCCAAGTAATGCAGTATTGTGTATGATATTTAACTAAATACTACATTGATTATTGATTTTTTACTTGATCATCGCACTCGCAACCTTTTGGGTAGTGAAGCCACTGTTGCTTAATCGCAAGCTCTAGAACTTGACTGATGCTCAATTTAAGATTGCAAATCTTGTGAAATGCATGTCTGTATTACTTGCTAGTATAAATCTTATCAAAAATGTCACGTCCGTAAACACCACTTGTTATTGAGTTGGGTCATTCATCCTTGGCTGAATCTGTGTTGCTGTTTTATACCATTAAGTCGACCAGTTTACATGTTTGATGTGCGTTGATTCAACATTAATGTATTTTATACTATTATATCGAATCATGCACTTTTGGCCTTTCATTGCACTATTGCTGGAAAAGAATGCATATATGATTTTCGTACAGTGTTCATACATATGCTAATTTTAATGCGCTACAGTTCAATAAGTTTGGTGGTACAGGAAAAAGACACAAATTATAAAATCCTCTGAATTTCTTAATCATTTGATAAGTTACCATCATTTGCATTGCAGCGCTGAATTCTTTTCAGTAGAAATTGCAATGCATTACTTGGTTTTGACAATTTTGTTATTGTGCTCCAGTGTTGAAGGGGGAGTAAGCCCTGGAGGGAACGAAGTGTGGACACATCAAGTAAATTTAGAAGATGACTATGGAGTAAAGTTCCGTTGGAGAAACGTGAGAGAAGAAATGAATGGACAGTATTGGCTTTCATGGAGTTCTCAGCAAGAGCACGGGCTATGTTGGGGTTGGCTTTTCTCCGCATGAGGAATGGATGGTGGGATATGGCTATGGTTTTTAAGATTCGGATGGAACGCCAACTATGTTGGTAAGTGGAAATAATTGTCCCTTACAAAGAGACCCGATTATCCTGAATATTATACAAATTTTGACTAAACGCGAAGGATTTCCATGGGATTGGAAATGGTCATCCAACCCAAGATTCACAGCAAGACTACACGTTGCTCAGCTTTGAGAATAGAAATGGATGGACTACCTTCACGTTCAAACGACCTTGGGACACGTGTGATCCAAGATATGGTCATTGCGGTAAGCGTTCCATTTACTAACTGAAATACTTCAAAAAAAATATATATAAAAGTTTTGAGCTAAAAATATATATATTTCGGTTATTATATAGGACGACACAATGCGACTTATTTGGGCGTATAGTAACTCCAAACCAGTAATGCGCGGAGGAATTTTCAATGCGCCTTATCATGGCTATATATCAATCGTGGTGCGAAGAGTGTCATTTTATCTGATGGGTACAGCCAACCTTTCACTTCCTTAAACATTAAGTTAGTTTCATTTGTCGATTTATAAACCATGCATGAAAATGACATATACTATTCAGTGGAGCATTACCACCATTTCCGGATGAAACCCCTTCATTATATCCTGGAGTTAAAATGCGGGACTTTAGGATGAGCAATGTGAGTTAAGCTACTGGATAATCCTTAATTATAACTTGTTATAATAATTTCATTATTGGTATTTCGATTCCCAACATTTTGATAGGCAACAATCGCCTAAAAGTACCGTATATTTATGTAAAATAGTGAAATTTACTGATACTGCAAAAAAGCATCACATGATTGGGGTAATTAAACATTTTCATAATTGAAGCTATGAAAATTTTTCAGTTCTCTATAATCAATTATCATTATAAAATGTTTCACAGTGGAAACCTCTGATTCAAAAGGAAAACCGAAATGTTGTTCATCACATTGGAACATTCGAGTGCAACGTTCCAGCAGACCAAGTTCCGCTGTTTGAAGAACACTACAAATCCCACCCGGGAGGAACTTGTTACACGGCAAACATGCCTCCCGCGTGGGGCAAGCACTGTGCTACGTTTTCAATTGTGTGGGTCGTTGGTTCTGAAGGTAAACGACGTGATTTATCAACAGAGCTCGTTATGACTTTGAAATTGATCATTTTGTTTGTGCATAATTAGGAGAAATGCTTCCAAGCCACGTAGGAACTCCCTTGGGTCACGAGCACGGAGGGGCTACCTATTTTATGGTTGAAACGCACTATGAAAACCTTGGAAACGAGTATGGTAAGTGCTTCCAAGCGCTATAGTTCACTTTTTAATGTAACCAAATAAATTAAATTAGTTTTGCTGTTTAGCTACCGACTCTTCTGGCATCCGTATATTTTACACGGACGAACTTCGAGAGTATGATGGAGCAGTCATGCAAATTGCATACAAAGGTCATTCTCCATTTCTTGTGATTCCACCAAAACAAGATAACTTTG
>LJIJ01006004.1:0-10421 GCA_001718145.1 Orchesella cincta
CCTACAATGCCTCAGCGTGTACAAGTAAAAACATTTAAAGATAAAAGTGTGTCTAAAATTTGACTAATGATTTATTATTTTACCAGGAGCTGGGTGCATCATTCAAGGTTTTTCTCATATTCTGTATCCTGCTCGCCGGTCGTCTGTATCCTTTGTCTCACCACTTCGTGCCGAGATGAATGACGAGTGCGGGAAGTCGCGATGAGACCGAACCGAAGCAAGAGAATTCGGAAGCCACCAATGCGATCCTGGGTTGGGAAAGGTAGCCTTGTGTTTCTGTTCTCATCTTCTTTGGCTGCTGTGCAGCCCTGGCAAACGCATGAATCTTTCATTATCTTATAATCAACTACTCGCTTATAACAAATGGCCGTTTAGGTAAAACAAGGGTTATTGTAATTTTTTATCAGGGTCTTAGAGTATCTTCGTTATTTCAATTTGGATGAAAGGCAAAAAACACATCGAAACTGGCGACGCCGCTCATAAAAAGAGCAATGGGCGAATCCTGGAAATTCAAAGTGCATTCTTCGCTGTCGGAGGAGCAATGATCACTACCGTTGGGACTCGTCATGTATCGTTGTTTCACCCAATTCGAGCTCCAATCATCGATGATGAAGACTGGTTGGAGGGACGAATTAAAATAGGTCCATGGAGTATTCATTTTAAGTTCATTTTACTGCAATGTTTCCCTCACCGGCGCGAGCAATATCATCGGTGTGAATCCTCTTGATGGAATATATCGATTTCTATACATCCTTCTACCACTTGTCTCGAGGGACCCTTCACCCGGGATTCTGTGAACGGGAAGTAACTGCATAAAAGATGTAGCGTCCTCTCTAGAAAAATTTTTGGGGTATTGGAAGACAATGAGATTCGTCAAGATGTACAGGGCTCAAGAGGTATTGCAACGTTCTCATGAATAGCAATCTACTCATTCTGGTGATTGGGGTCTCCTTTTCATTCACGCCTGGGCGGTGATGGCTGTTGCCGCAATCGATGATATTCCTTCGCAATCAAATTTCCCAGAAATGTGCTGGGGATGGTGCGGATCATTTGTCCGACCCTGTCGTCATTCTCTCAGTTGTTTGCTCGAAGGGCGATCATCGGGCTTTCAGAGTACAATGGCTGGTGGCACATCTGGTAGACATTTCGGGTATTGAACTTACAAGATGGGCGAACGGCGAAACTTATGCTCGAAAAAACTTGCTCCGAACATTTTTGCAAGGAGTTGCGACTCTGTATCTTCATTCAGGTGGGTATCCCTTCATACCGTCATAGCGGACGACTGTTTCCTCTTTGCTTCTCATAGTCAGGTTTTGACTACAGAATTAATCTTTGTTGGTGGTAGGGGGTTGCTACTGATGGACGTTTAGATTTCATATAGTTCTAAGTTGTTTATAGTATACAATTTAATAGGAAAATCAATCCGAAATGCGCATTCAAAATTTTAACTCAGGCTTTACTCGTTTTTAGGTAGTTTATATACTTTGTTCAACATGTACTAAAGCGCTGTCTACTGCTACAGCCGATTTGCGGAAGTTGGGATGATTGGTCTTAGGCCATGTGCCATTGTATTTAGGGCGTTGTTATTACTTTATAAGCTGATATAACGATTGTAGAGAATAAAAGATCTCAAGTAATTTACTTACTCTTAGCTTAGCAACCTAAAGGTTAGCATAGCGCTACGTTTGTTTGTTATATAGGTTTAGAGAAATAGGCATGTTGGCGGAATGACGATAAAAATAATTTGAAATCGAATAGAGTCTGACAAATTTCTGCCGGAGATGGACATGGCAAAATCTTTAAATTGACACAAAATACAAAAGTCAATACAAACTGGATAAATTGGTGATTTTCTATGCCATTATATGAAAAGAATGTGATTTTCAGGTTGAAGTTGAAATACATATTTTCACTTTGGTATGGAGTAATCGAATATGATAAGCATGGTTGTAAAGGCTATGCGATTTAAAACGCGCAGATGTTTAAGTAGAAAAACTTTCACCGCAGAAAGATACAAGAAACATGCGTATGTAGAAATTCTCGCACACTTTCAGTTAGCAAAATTCGCGCTGTTTATAGAATCCACAGCTATTCATCATTAGACAGGGGTGAATAAGACTTCGGAAAAATTGCAGGCAAATTATTTGATGAATCCTGATCTTCATTATACGGGCAAGATAAGCACACACTTCACGTGCTTTTTAAACTTTCGTAATTAAATAACTTATCGGATTTCTGTTATGAATAGAAATCATACGCTCCCCCAAATCATTAAAAGTCTGCCCGCACCAAAAAATGTAACGAAGCATGTTAATTTCGAATGGGGTGTATCTGCCATAAGATTAACTAAACTGCCTTCTAAGAAAAGTTAGTCATTAGTACCGATATGCCCCCAAACACAATAGTATGTTTGAAGTGACGCGAGGGCATGTTTGATATAGGCATAGTATAATTTCTTAAACTTTTTCAACAAAATTATTGACTTGGTAAAAATGGGGAATGATATTTTCTTAAAATTTTTCCGCAACTTTCTCATAACGCGATTTTCTATTTAAAAAGGGATTTAATGTTTCTGACATTTTTCGCAATTTTATCATACGCGGGTTTAAATTTAGCGAGGATTTTTTATTTATATCTTCCCGTTTATATTTGTCCCGTTTGTAAATGATAAAAATGCAAACCCATCCAACTAAAATGATTAATGATTTAGTAAAATATTCAATTATATTATTATTCAAAGGTTTATTCAATCATAATAATTCATATCAGTTGTAATTGCAAACAATTAAAATGCGAAATAAACCAGTTTTCTTTCTGCTAGCCAAAAGAAAACAAATTCTTATTGCGTTCCATATGCGCTTTAATGTTTGAGCAAGAAGTTACTGCGATGGATTTCTTCATGCGTTATTTCGCTTTGCTCCTCCGGTAGCTCTTCTTCAAGCTCCCCTTCACCCTCAGTTGACTTATCTTGCAGCTTGATGACGCTTCCTTTTTTCTTCAAATCGCATTTTTTCACGAAGATCATCTCGAATGTCTCTAACCATTTCTGCAATCTTCTTTTCAAGTTTTCGAATCTTTACGCACGCTTTCTTTCAAAATTTTTGGCCTCTTTTTTCACGAATTCTCTTAAGTCTTGCTGCGAGCTAACAATTCAGGAATTTTCGGAGCCAGTGCATCAGAGAGCAGCTCTGGTCCAAATACTGTTAGAGTATAGTAATTATGTTTAGATTAGAAAAATAGTATATAGTAAATGTTTCTTGTTGCAAACTTTATCTTTATGTTGGGATCATTGCCAAAAACGACCAGACTTTCTTAGTAACCATAACAAACAAATATAAACCGATGAATTATGAACACTACTACACGACATTGACTACGGCAAAACAATGGGTACTTGTATTTCAATAAGTCTTTTGTATACCATTTCAAAAAAATTAGTACAACAGGTTTATAAGTAGTTATTTTGGTATACTCAAGCGATGCCACATATTATATACTTTTTGTTATATTAGACTCCGGCATTGTACTCTAAATCATAGAATTAAGTGTTAACCGACGAAGTGTAAATTTGACAAACTAACTGTTGGTAGGACAGTGCAATAGTTAACAAATGATGTCCATTTTACTTGTACATTATCTGAAACCCCTTTTAACTCTATAAATATCAGATTTTGCTAGTGTAAAATTAAATTTTGGTCAACTTAGAATTACCGAATACTCACTGATAAGGTCATCACTCACAACGGAATACAAAACCTAGTTAAGCTCCGATTGACCTAATAAGAATTGAAATGTTTGAATTTTCAAATACCTAAATATTTAAGTATTACTTTAGGCCGATTATGCGACCTTGAATTATAAATAACAAACCTAATGCTTTTAAGGGATTTCAATACAAAAGTTTTTAGTGTTGACTAATTATATGCGAAATTTTTACAAACATTTCAATTCTTATTAGGCTCAATCGGAGCCTTAACTAGGTTTTGTATTCCGTCGTGAGTGATGACTTATCAGTGAGTATTCGGTAATTCTAAGTTGACCAAAATTTTAAATTTTACACTAGCAAATCTGATATTTATAGAGTTAAAGGAGGTTTCAGATAATGTACAAGTTTAAAATGGACATCATTTGTTAACTATTGCACTTACCTACCAACAGTTAGTTTGTCAAAATTTACACTTCGTCGGTTAACAACTTAATTCTATGATTTAGAGTACAATGCCGGAGTCTAATATAACAAAAAGTATATATAATATGTGGCATCGCTTGAGTATACCAAAATAACTACTTATAAACCTGTTGTACTAATTTTTTTGAAATGGTATACAAAAGACTTATTGAAATACAAGTACCCATTGTTTCCGTAGTCAATGTCGTGTAGTAGTGTTTCATAATTCATCGGTTATATTTGTTTGTTATGGTTACTAAAGAAGTCTGTCGTTTTTGGCAATGATCCAACATAAAGATAAAGTTGCAACAAGAAACATTTACTATATACTATTTTTCTAATCTAAACATAATTACTATACTCTAACAGTATTTGGACCAGAAGGCTGCTCTCGATGCACTGGCTCCGAAAATTCCTGGAATTGTTAGCTCGGCAGCAAGACTTTAGAGAATTCGTGAAAAAAGAGCCAAAAATTTTGAAAGAAAGCGTGCGGAAAAAGATTCGAAAACTTGAAAAGAAGATTGCAGAAATGGTTAGAGACATTCGAGATGATCTTCGTGAAAAAATGCGATTTGAAGAAAAAAGGAAGCGTCATCAAGCTCAAGATAAGTCCAACTGAGGGTGAAGGGGAGCTTGAAGAAGAGCTACCGGAGGAGCAAAGCGAAATAAGCGATGAAGAAATCCATCAGTACTTCTTGCTCAACATTAAAGCGCATATGGAAAAGCAATAAGAATTTGTTTTCTTTTTGCTACAGAAAGAAACTGGTTTATTTCCATTTTAATATTGTTTGCAATTAAACAACTGCATATGAATTATTATGATTGAATAAACCTTTGAATAATAATATAATTTGAAATATTTTACTAATCATTAATCATTTTAGTTGGATGGGTTGCATTTTATCATTTACAAACGGGACAAATATAAACGGGAAGATATAAATAAGAAATTCTCGCTAAATTTGATAAGAAACCGCGTATGATAAAATTGCGAAAAATGTCAGAAACATGAATCCTTTTTAAATAGAAAATCGCGTATGAGAAAGTTGCGGAAAATTTTAAGAAATATCATCCCATTTTTACAAAGTCAAAATTTAAATTTAAAAGTTTTAAAGAATTATATATCCTAATAAACATGCCTCCGTCACTTCAAACATACTTTTGTTTGCAATATGGTTACTATATAACTTTTGAACAGTTTAGTAATTTATGGCACTAACCCATCGAAATTAAAATGCTTGTTACATTTTTTTGGTGCAGGATCTTTACATGATTTGGGGGAGCGTATGATTTCTTTCATAAACAGAAATCGATAATTATTTAAACGAAGTTAAAAAGCAAGTGAATGTGTGTTTATCTGCCGTATAATGATAGATCATGGATCATCAAATAATTTGCCTGAATGTTTGAATTTATTCACGTAATATGAATTGCGATGGATTCTATTAAACAGCGCAAATTTCTAACAAAGTTGCGAGAATTTCTAAGTACGCATTTGTTCTTGCATTTTCTGCGGGAATTTCTATTAAACATCTGCACGTTTAAATGCATCCCTTATACAAATGCCTTATCAATATTGATACTCACATACCAAGTGATATGTATTCAACTTCCACCTGAAACTCACTTCTTTTCATATATGCATAGAAAATCACCAATTTATCCAGTTTGTATTGACTTTGTTTTTGTCAATTTAAAGATTTTGCCCAATTGTCCATCTCGCAAGAATTTTCAACTCTATATGATTTCAAATTATTTTTATCGTATTCGGAACATGCCTATTTCCTCTAACTATAATAACAACACAAACGTACGCTATGCTAAACTTAGGTGCTAGCTAAGAAGTCAAGTAAACTTACATCTTTAATTCTCTACAATTTATATCAGCTTCATAAGTAATAACAACGCCTAAATAACATGCACATGCCTAGAAATCATCCAACTTCCAAATCGCTTACAGTAGAAGGGCTTTAGGTACATGTTGAACAAAGTTTATAAACTACCTAACATAAAGCCGAGTAATATTTTAAATGCGTATTTCGAAATTGATTTTTCCTATTAAATGTATATAACTAAACAACTTACAATTAGAATTATATGAAATCTAAACTTACCATAGTACAACCTACCGCAACAAAAGGTTAATTGTGTAGTCAACAACCTGACTAGAGAACTAAAGGAAAGTCTCCCTGTGAACGGTATAGAAAGGATACGCCACCTGAATGAAGAAAGAGTCGCAACTCTTGGCAAATTTCAGGAAAAAGTTTTTCTTTGACGTGAGTTTTCTCGTTCGCTCTTTAAAGTCATCCGAAATGTCTACCAGATGTCCACACATTGTACTCTGAAAGCCGATGATCGCCATTGAGCAACAACTGAGAGAATGACGACAGTCGGGACAATATCCCACCATCCCACACCATTTCTGGAAATTTGATTGCGAAGAATATCATGATTGCGGCAACAGCCATCACCGCTACATGATGAAAGGAGACCAATACCGATGAGTAGAATTTATTCATGAGAACGTTGAATACCCTTTGAGCCCTGTACATCTTGACGATCTCATTGTCTTCCAATACCCCAAAATTTTGGGTGAGCACGCTACATCTTTTGTCAGTTACTTCCCGTTCACAGATTCCGGGGTAGATCCTCGAGACAAGTGGTAGAAAGGATGTAGTAGAATGATATATTCCAGCAGAGGATTACAATGATATTTGCACAACCGGTGAGGGAAACATTGCAGAAAATGAACATAAAAATGAATACTCCATGGAACCCTATTTTAACCTCAAACCAGTCTTCAATCACCGATGCATTGGCTCGATCGGGTGAAACAACGACAAGGACAGTCCCACAGGTAGTATCATGGCCCTCCGAACACGAGATACATTTGAATTTCCAGGATCGCATTGCTTTTTTATGAGCGGCGTCCAGTTCAATGTTTTTTGCTTTCATCCAATCTGAAATATAAAAATACTTAAACCCCTGATAAAAAAATTACAATATAAAAAAATGTTTTACCCAACAGCCATTTATTATAAGCGAGTAGTTGATTCATAAGATAGATGAATTCATCAATTTGCAGGGTGCACACGGCAGCAAGAAAGATGAGACAGAAGCACAAGGCTACTTCTCCAACTAAGATCATTGTGCTTCCGAACTCTCTTGCTAGTTCCTTTTCATCCACTTCCGCGTCGTCATCGTCTGGTACAAATGTCAGGCAAAAATACAGACGGACGGCGAGCACGATACAAAATAAAAAACCTTGAAATGCTGCACCAGCTCTAGTAAAATAATAAATCATTAGTTAAATTTCAGATTGTGGTTTTAAGTTTAAAATTTTTAACCGTACACGCTGAGGATTTGATAGGGGTTGATCGGACGAGTTGGCATTTTTTGCTGTCCCATGTATACAGATTTCCTGGGCACAAGTTCATGTATTTGAGACGTATGATGAGTAGCTTCAACGCCCGCTCGGAAATCATGTTGTGTTGAATTTAATTAACTGCTTAGAATATGTTTAACATTTTTGACAGGTTTTGAATGGGAGTAGACTGACAAAATATACCGTTGTAGGCCACCACATCAGAAAAAGAACTGGAACATTTTAATGCTTTGCTACTACTTTAAATCGCTTGTTTCTACAGATTTCCAACAATCGATTCCAACTAAATATTTAAGAAAAAGTTAAGGTAGTTCTTAGTTTATGTGAGCAAAAAGGAATCTGGATTTTACCTGCATTACTGGAGTTTTCGTTTGAATCGAAAGGTACTTAAAGTAAAACGTTTAAGTGTAGAAGGAGGACAAAAACTGTTTTAACTTGAGTCTCGTACATCAGGTAAAGAATTATGATGTGTCTTGTTTTTTTAAAAGTACCTGAAAAGGGCAAATCTGTTTTTGTATAGTATGATAAACAACTTCCCTTAAAAATTTCCTACCTCACATAAGCTTATAAAATGATATTTAATTATTGTGCTTCATGGCCAAACTTTATCCAATTTCCAAACTAATATTCCTTTATTCGGAAGAAGCAAAAGGCTCATACAAAGCGTAAGTTAAAATATAAATATTGTGTGGGGTACCTTAAAAACTTCAGAAGTTACATGAAATAGGAGGCTGTCCACCTGTCACTCAAAGCTGGAGCAAATTTTCGGTTGCCTGCAAAAGTACAATTTTATGAATTTATAATTGTTTTGAATATCATTTCTTATAATTGAATAGCTCCGTGAGGCTTATAAAAAATTGACACAACATGACTGACAAAAGCACCTTAATAATGTTAACCTGTTTTTTAGTTTTTAGGCGTTCAAAAGTTTGCCTAATATTATCTTGTTAGTATACATTAAATTGACTACCAGTGAAGATTAAATGATTTGGGTAATCAAAGGTTTGTAAAAAATTACCATTATTAAATAGTAGATTTTAAATGTAAATACATCATTTTATAAAAAATTACCAAACCGAGTTAGCGTTGAAAGACAAGCTTTGATGCAGCTTTCGGCATGACGTAATTGTGTCGGTAAATATTTAAAAACAGCTTTGAAGTTTGGTAGAAAGCATGTAAATGTTATATCTGCTGCCATAAGTTCAACTGTTTAAATATTAGAACATAATGTTTTAGTAGAAACATATTTTCAACGGGTGCCAGAATTTTTGTATAAACATGTTTAGTATATGTAGCATTTAGTATAAACTCGATAGTATACGTGGAAATTTAGTATAACCGGAATTTTTGCATAAAACAATTAGTATAAAATACAGGTTAGTATTAGCCGGACTATTAGTATAAACGGTATATTCGTGAACGTTGGAAAAGTAGTGAGGATTGAAGATACATTGCAAATTCATAAACAGATCCAATGTATGTCATTTTTACGTAGATAAAAATTATCAAAATCCTTTGTCAGATCATCTTTACAGGCATGGGCAAAATACTGCAATGTGCAAATACTCAACACAAATACTTCTTCGATTGAAAATACATTTGTATTTGAAATACATTTGACAATAAATAGTTCCAAATACAAAGTAGTGTGTTTGACACTCAAATTTATTTCATGCAATATGTGCAGAAAGTCTGTAGTTGTCTTTTAACAGTATTAGGAATACAAATTTAGTGTCCATCAATCGATCAGTGTTTAGAAATTATACTTATAGATGTACTTGGATAAACTTTCTCCCTTTTA
Organism: Orchesella cincta; assembly: GCA_001718145.1. Lineage (NCBI taxonomy): Eukaryota > Metazoa > Arthropoda > Collembola > Entomobryomorpha > Orchesellidae > Orchesella > Orchesella cincta. Next base: position 9,355 of record LJIJ01006004.1, read on the forward strand.
TATAATGATTCGCATATTCTCAAATGAACTTAATCGAGTAGCTAGCAAAATTTAAGATCACAATTAATTAATTTTCCTTATAAGCGTTCATGACTAATGCATGAAACGATCCAGAAAAGTAACTCAATTGCTGTGAATACTTAAGTAATGCTAGTAAAATGATCGACGATAATAAAGTAAGCAGCAATTTCCAACAAAGACACACAGAAAGCTGCGAACTTACTCTTGATAATAAGAAATGTATGTATGTATGAAACCCAATTTTTGGCATTGCTACAAAATACAAATTTATTTCAAATACATTGGCTCCCCAATTCAACAAAATACATAAATTTAAAAAATGTGAATACAGTGTTTTTAAAATACATGTATTTTGCATAACCTGCATCTTTATATGAGCCAAACCTTTGACTTTTTAAATTAAATTAATAAATATTTAAATTACAAATTAAAAAATATTAGGCTCTAGTTTATGTACAAGCTGAATGGCTGGACTCAACTGATGACTTGCTTAGATGAAAGAGGACAATTATTCCACGAAATTTACATGCCAGGCATATTCAAACCAATGAAATTTTAGATATGCATAATCATTCTTATGCGGTCTGTGCATTTAGAATGCTTTATACAATATGTTGCTTCGACAAAATGGTATTTATACTTTTATGATTTATGCAAAAATTCCGTGTAGGATTTTTGAAAGTACTTGGTTTAATATGAAAATACTTGCTGGTGTGCAGAGGTGGGGCGTATCTTTTCACATATACTGTTTTAAGTATTGTGTAGAAATATCTGGTTTTAACTATCCCCGAAACTGTCGTCAGTTTCAGTCTACTTGTGAAACGAATGCGACCGAAATTTAAACAATAGACTTTATTTAGATTAAGCAAACAAAAAGGGTTCTGAAAGAGTTTGAAGAAACTTTAACTGAAGGAAAGTAATAATTTGAGCTCCTTAAGTATTTTCCTTCGTCGGAGAAAGAAAATCAACAGAAAAAATGGAATTGCTTCTTTTTTGGCCAAGCCTCAAATGCTCCCGCTGACGAGGACAACAATGGAATTATAAAT
>LJIJ01006005.1:0-10421 GCA_001718145.1 Orchesella cincta
ATTTAAAGATATCCAAATGGTAAAATTCTGGGCTAATTTTATTATCCAATCCGTATCAAATCCGTATCTAATCCGAATCCAACACGTATGAAATCCGTATGAGACTTGTTTTTTAAATTTCTTCAGTCCCCTTTTTCTCTTGGTTTAGTGCATTAAACTGAAAATCTGATGCGCTAAAAATCCCGTTTTTTAGTTTTTTCTACGCGATACAACCATCCAAATATAATTTTTTCGACGTTTAATTTTCAGTACTTTGTTAGCATAAAAAGACATTTGCAAGCACAATATTCCAATTCGAGGTCCACAAAGAGCACAGTGTATCATAAACTGAAGCCTGAATTTATAATTATAGTTCCTAGACACATTTGCTTTGAAAATAACCAAATGTTAATTCTGGGGCTAAATTTATGAAATCCGTATGAAATCCGTATGAAATACGTATAAAATCCGTATCCAATCCGTATAAAATCCGTATTCAATCCGTATCAAATACGTATAAAATCCGTTTCAAATCCGTATTAAATCCGTATTAAATCCGTATAAAATCCGTATCTAATCCGTATCAAATCCGTATAAAATCCGTATTAAATCCGTATCCAATCCGTATCAAATCCGTATCAAATCCGTATCAAATCCGTATCAAATCCGTATCAAATCCGTATCAAATCCGTATCAAATCTGTAGGAGACTTGTTTTTTAAATTTCTTCAGTCCCCTTTTTCTCTTGGTTTAGTGCATTAAACTAAAAATCTGATGCGCTAAAAATCCCGTTTTTTAATTTTTTCTACGCGATACAACCATCCAAATATAATTTTTTCGACGTTTAATTTTCAGTACTTTGTTAGCATAAAAAGACATTTGCAAGCACAATATTCCAATTCGAGGTCCACAAAGAGCACAGTGTATCATAAACTGAAGCCTGAATTTATAATTATAGTTCCTAGACACATTTGCTTTGAAAATAACCAAATGTAAATTCTGGGGCTAAATTTATGAAATCCGTATGAAATCCGTATCAAATCCGTATTAAATCCGTATCAAATCCGTATAAAATCCGTTTCAAATCCGTATTAAATCCGTATAAAATCCGTATCAAATCCGTATCTAATCCGTATCCAATCCGTATCCAATCCGTATTAAATCCGTATCAAATCGGTATCAAATCCGTATCCAATCCGTATCAAATCCGTATCAAATCCGTATCAAATCCGTATCAAATCTGTAGGAGACTAGTTTTTTAAATTTCTTCAGTCCCCTTTTTCTCTTGGTTTAGTGCATTAAACTAAAAATCTGATGCGCTAAAAATCCCGTTTTTTAATTTTTTCTACGCGATACAACCATCCAAATATAATTTTTTGGACGTTTAAATTTTAGTACTTTGTAAGCATAAAAAGACATTTGCAAGCACAATATTCCAATTTGAGGTCCACAAAGAGCACAGTGTATCATAAACTGAAACCTGAATTTATAATTATAGTTCCTAGACACATTTGCTTTAAAAATAACCAAATGTAAATTCTGGGGCTAAATTTATGAAATCCGTATCTAATCTGTACTAGTTTTGTTTTTTAAATTTCTTCATTCCCCTTTTTCTCTTGGTTAAGTGCTGAAGCGCCGTGGTACTATGATTCTGTTGGTGAGAGACTAACTGATGAAGTTATAAATGGTGGAAGGTTAGTTGCACGCTAGTAGAGGAGTGATGATGATGATGATTGGATTCAGGTAGGTAGGAGATACACGCTGTGTATATGGAGTAAGGAAAATGCAAGGTAAAACTACAGAGTCAGATAAGAACTTGAAAACTTGTAAAATTTATTGTCAGATTGGGGGAAACTTGAGACTCATCTAATTTTTGGGCAGAATGCATGGCAGCAAACGAATAGTGACTGAGAGCGAGGAATGAGCTGTCTTCCTGCCTTTTATACCTTAATTTTATACATACATTAACAATTTCATAAGGATTAAAACCGGAGATTTAAGCCTATAAATGGAAACATAATGAAACGACATGTCCACTCATACAAAAACTAAAATACATGAAGCTTCGCTTGAATTAGCTTAGCACAGTCCATAGAAAAATGAATAATTACATACAAAGTAAAAAACCAAATCACAAAAAAGGTCAAAAACACTGGAATAAAAAAGGTAGCATTCTAAGACATCGTGATGTTCATGTGAACAGTAAAGGAAAAAGTTTAGCATATATGTCATCGTCCACTTCTCATGAGTTCTGCTACGTAGTCTGCTCCTATGAGGAAATCAATGGGACAGGCGCGTGATAGTCTGGATCTGCTAACTGAATTCCATGGAGGTGAAGCCACTTTTCGTTTTTGCATTTGAGCTTTGGTAAGTCACCTGTGACTCGTGACATTACATGAGCTTGAATATTTATATTATCATTGTTAGAATGATTATACATTGTTACGTGTACTTTTCCTCTTGTGGTTCCAGCGGATGAGGAGGATACGCCAGTGACGGTCAGTCGGCTGTGGTCCCTCTTGAGACCTAATCGTCTGGAACAGTCTTCGGTGATGAACGTACCTTGAGACCCACTATCGAGAAACGCACGGCATGGTTGAAGTTGTCCATGACAGTCCTTCACTCGTACAATTGCTGTTGCTAGTAATACTTGCGTTTCTACTGAAACATGATTTGAATTCAGTGGTTGAGGTGGTGCTGGAACGGGTGGTGGGTATGTTCTAGGTGGGTCTGCTCGAGGTGGTTGATGAACTGGGTTGCTAAAGCGGTCCTCGTGAAGCAGTGAGTTGTGCTTACGGGAACATTTCCTGCAAGTCTTCTTGGAAGGGCAATCAGTCAGTCTATGATCCTTACCCAGACAATTGAAGCAAAGGTGGAGTTTCTTGGTCATCGCGCTCCGCTCGCTTGGGGGCTTTGACAAGAAATCTTGACATTTATAAATACTGTGACTCCCTTTGCATACCTGACAGTTGCTTTCTGTTGTTGAATGGTGAGATCTGATATCTCGTTTCTTTGTTGTGGATGCTGTTGAATTGGTGCCGGTGGCTAACAGTCCACGGATGTGGCTGGTGACGAAACTGTGGAATCCTTGAACGTGGGCAAATTGGTAGAGGTCTGGCGTATGCCCACTCTCTGCGAGTGCTCGCGTCCAATTTACTGGTGTAGACTACCACAAGAATGCTGTCCCAGTGCTCAGTCGGTTGTTTTAAAACTTTTAATGCTCGAATACATTCGTAGAATTATCAATAAGCCTTTGCAATTCAGATGGGCTCTCAGTCTGCAAGGCTTTGATATTTATTAATTTGTTTACTAGGGAAAATACAATTTCACGTGTGTTATCGTACCTATCTTTCAGTATGTCCCAAGCTTCTTTATAATGGGCATCAGTGATCGTGATTGGGTTGATGAGGGTAGCAGGCTCACTCAGGAGGGCTGATTTGAGGTACTGCAGCTTCTGGGAAGGTGCTAGCTGGGCGTTGCTGTCGACTGTTGCTTGGAACAAGTCTTGAATGACGGCCAGTTCGCAAAATTCCCATCGAACTTTGGTAGCTCGGTAGCTGGTAATTTGATGTTGATATTGGCTGGGGTCGAAGGGGTTGTAATTCCGCTTGGACCAAGGCTCCTAATGATAATTGTTGTAGAGTGTCGATCGCTGTAAATGTTTTTTTAGAGACCCCAAGTTTGAAAAACATTCCTGAGTACAATTTCCTGGTTAAGTACCGTTCGTTGAAGTTTACCTCTCTCCAAAGGTGTTTATAAATCATCTGAACCATTTAGATGCACGATTCGAGGCTGAGACTGAACTCCCAAAAATGACAAATCATGTGAATATGTTGTCTCATAAGGACAACTATCAGTTTCCTGATCTACTTGGGTTTCCGTGTATTCAAATCATAAGTTCTTGTAGAGTAGTCGATCGCTATCAATGTTTTTCTTAAATATCCAAGTTAGAAACATTCCCTGAGTGTTCCAAGCGGAATCTGACGCCATTTGAGATACCATTGGTGTGGATGGAAGCAAATCAGAGGAAATTTGAAGTAGCGACCCACAGTGGCAAAAGTCATAAAAATTGCAAAGCAGCTCTCTAAATACTTTGCGTGCCACTCATCCAGTATCCAGATGTGAGCTTCAAATGCTTCAATGTATAGTATTATCAAATACAATTGATTTAGTCCACCAAGTCGGTGGCTCCTCGTGGAATCCATGTCTGGAATTTTCTTCTTATGACAGCTGCTGTATGCGAAGGTAATAAAGTTCTTCAACTGGTCTACAGTCATTTTATCAATGTCAGCAGGTTGGCCATTTATGAAAGGTATTGGTAACGGCATTTCACCAACCCAAGCTGGGTTATGGCAGTCCCCTCCAATCAAACAGGAAATCCCATCCAAAATGCTTCTTCACGGATTCCGTAGATGATTCAAACATCTTGGCACTGTCAAATAAAAAATCTGAATATTAGGAGACTGAAAACTTTCTTGTAATTTTTTTTAACAAGCGGGTGATTAAATGTTGAATGTATGCCAGAAATTTGACTCACCGAAAACGTTTCAATTGCTGCCGACTACTGAGATACTCTTCAACTGACTGACGATTGATGGACTTCCTGATTAACAACAGATACAATTTCCGACCGCAGTTGGGAGGCACTGGAAATATAGTAACCGATGAGATTCTACCAAGATACGGTTATTGGTAGTTATTAGTACAAACTAAAGGCAGATGCTCCCAAAATACAAAAACTACTCTTAAGTGTACATTTATTGCTTCCGGATCGCCCACCACCGATATCCGAGCACCAAACTGCAATTATCAGTTAGCAATTTCTTTCTAAACGTAAGATTATCTTTTATAGCCACTCTTATAATTTTTTGTTCTCACAGGCCACTTGAAAGCTCTCGAGCAAGGTACAAAACTCGTTTGGTTTCAGTCTCATCCTGTCTGTACAAACCAAGTGTCGCAAATTTACTCCCTTTGCCTTGTACTTCTGACGATATTGTAAAGGCTAAGGAAAAATTAAATTAAATACTGACTTAATTTCAGAATAATGATTGCTACTTATTTTCTTACTGTGAAAACTTAAAACATATACCTCATATGATTGCTCTAGTGCTCCAAGCACACCAATAAGTCTACCATTAGGGTACCTTGAAGATTCTTCAACCAGTAGAAGTGGTGCCGTAGCTGAAGCGTTGAAAGCCCTATTGTTCAACAGATTCAAAACATGAAATATGGCAAACCATTTACAAATTTTAGGACTTAACAGTTTAAGGTGATTAGTTTACCTTTGAATTGTTTTCTTGGCTACCTCAGAGTAAAATCTCACATCGTCATAGTCTACGCAAATGGATCCAGTGGTGCATAAACCAGCCTGCTGCCAGGCGCATTGTCGCAAAAGGTTACACAACCTTCCTTGATCAGCGACGAATCTATCTAGTATTAATTTACAATTAGTCATTAACACACGCAACAATGAAAACCAAACCTAAATAGCTTTAACTAATCGCGCCCACTCTTACCCTTTCAAGTTTATCCAATGAACTTTGAATCGTAGTCCCATCGAAGCTACCACATCGAATTGTTGGACTAATGAGGACTAGTGCATCAATTTGGACTTTAAATCCGCAGAGTTTAATCTAGACACTGCAGCCACCAACCTAAATGAATTTAAAAGGACAAAACGAATGAAAAATCGGTTTTAAATGGTTCTTTGAAATAGAAATACAATATTCTGCTTACTCTGGAGTGTTGACACAAAGACTAGAAGGAAAAGTGGCCATCGCTCTAGAAGCCCAATTGAAATTTCTGCAGTACTGCAAATGATCGATGTGTAGGTTTATCAACGATTAAATTAAATTGGGACGCAACTCTCGTTCGTAAGCTTTTCTGACCAAAGTGGCTGGAAATAGGCAAAACAAGATAGCCCGAAGAAAACGAACAATGTGGTCTAGTCAGTATTGCAATTACAAACAAACTTTTGTTTGCTAACGCTTTCATTAAATTCACCGAAGGTCTTCCGCTACACAAACTGTCAAACAGTCGAGAGCATGAATAATCATAAATGATATTCCTGAAAAGCTTGTTCCCTCCCACGCCCAATAAAAAGCCCAAACAAAACTTGAAAGCAAATCAATTAAAGTGTCATGTCAACCATGGTTGTTGAGCATTCAAGGAAATATCGAAATCGCTACAAGTTTTTCAGCTACATTAGAATTTGCTTTTTGAGTATTTCACGAACACGAAGCGGTTTTGATAATGTGGACGAACGTCAAATGTAAGCAGTTTAGTGTGTAAACTATTACATTACGCAGAAATTAATCTATTGTGTGAAATGTGAAGAATAACGATGGTTATAATGCAAAATTATTGTGTTCTGGTTGTAGTTCCACTTTACTACTCCAGGGCAATTAAAAGCCAAAAATTATAAGACTGTCATACTAATTGTAAGTACGAAATCACATCAGTCTTACAATGCCCCACACGCTTCTTTTCTTACTTTTAGGCTGTGATTACATAAATTACGATATTAACCACTTCATGTCAGTTGAAAGTTAAGTTTGAATACTCCAAAGCCGACACGTATGAATTTTAAGTATGCCGAATATGAAAAACGTTTCATTCCAGTCAGTAGAAAAATGTAAGGAATGGTTGCCTTGTTCCTGCAAGCGTTAAAAGGCAAGTACTTCATACTTCTGTGTTAGCATGTAAAGAATGTTATGTCAAATCTAATTGTAAGTCCAGTATAAAGATACGAAGTTCAGTGGTGGCCTTTAAGAATATATATATGATAAGGTAATTTTGCATTATAGATGATTTCCCCGTGCCAAATGTTTTATCATGAAAATATAATGTAAAAGTACTTTTCTATCAATATTACTGATACTAATAGTTAAGTTTATTTCTCAAGTTCATTTGAAAATAAAATCTAAGCCCTACAATACAATCCTTACCTTACAATTTCTAACTAGACATTCAAGTTTTTGAAAGACTAGTTTTGTACTTTTATACTAGTGTCGTAAAAACATACGTCCCTATCTAACTTAAAACTAAAATTAAGAAAATGAAAAAAAAAGCTAATTAGACTTGGTTGGAAAACAATCTAGCTAACCAAATGCGTTCTTGAATGGAATAGCCTCCTTTCTCCCTTTCTCCATCTGCAGTCCAGGCTCAGTCTTCCTTCTCAAAAGATGTGGATCTTTCCAGTTCCGTCCAGAACGGCAACAAATCCTCCAGCGAGAGTACAGACATTCATAGGGAAGTCAAGGGTTTGTCCAGAACCCGTTTGATGTCCGAAATGAGATCACTCCGGGGCGACACGTGACGAATACAGTGGTTGCGTGAATCGACAATCAGCAAGTTTCCTAGCCAGTCCACAGCGATCCCCTGGGGACGAAGAAGTTGTCCTTCTGGAACATTTTGCGGTGGTGGCTGAAGTCCAGTGGGATGCGGAGCACGTTGTGCAAGTTGAAGTCGGATACGTAAATATTCTTGCCTGTAAAAAATCAACATGTAGAATTTATCAGTAAACAGCCTTAAAATAAGCAGCACTGACAGAAAATATTATTATGCACATACCTGTTTCATCAAAGCAAATACCACGAGGATAGTCCAACTCAGTTTTGTACTCATAGGGTTACTCTCGAAAACTGAGTACTTCCTGAGAAAGTTGCCAAAACGGTCGAACAACTGGACCTCTTATTCCTGGAATCAGTTACGGCAATGTGTTGTCCGTCAGGAGAAAACAGCTACATCCCAAGGTAACACAACTTTCCTGGAAGTACAAAAAAACCCATTAAATATTTGAATCAAAACAAAAGCATAAAACGTAACTTAGAATAGCACAAAACGCACCATTTTCATGTCCTTTACTACTGAAACTGGAAATGAACTGGCCGTCCATGTGAAGAAGCAGATGCGAATGATACCTCTGTGTCAGCAATGACAAGTCGCAATGATGTTCCTTGTCCATAATTTTTGTTTCTGTTCGCCTTGGCTGTGACAGTAGAAGTGTCATTGGGTATAATTCACCTGTTTATTGCATATTGGGGTGGTATTTTAAACGCGTTGTTGAGTCTTTTTCTAGAAAAAAATTCTGAGGGGGACTTAATCTGAGGGCAGTAAGGAAAGCAGCATAATTAAGATTTAGTGTAATATTTTAAACGTGACATTTGTAATTTTTCTTTGTGTTTATAGGCATCAATGGCTTTAACGAAATATCCTTGTTGCTTGAGCGGTTTAATACGTTGTACGGATCAATTTTGTTCACAATCGTTATCTCCTCTTTGCTGTACAAAACTATTAGTTTCTCCTGTGTGCTAAAAGGAGCAAATCCTGGATGGACAGCCGAATGTTTTTGACGTTTTTATGAATTATCTCCCTTTCATCATTTTGCTGTTCACGTCTGCCGAAGTTCACAGAATGGTAAGTTAAGGGTTTGGTTGTGATATGTGCATATTGCACGAGTAAGTAGATGTCTGATAATGCTTTCACTTTAGATTAGGCACGTTTCCATATGTCGTCAAAAGGCTTTTATTTCTGCAAGGCTATCACCCATCTCTCAGTGAAACTGGAGTCTACATGGTATGTGCGCAATTTACACGACATACTTTCAAAATCCGTTGGATCTCAAAGGGCTAGCTTTTTTCTTGGTGTTCATACTCGTTTATTGCACAAGTAAGTTTGCTAAAATGGACACGTTAAAAATTGGTGATGACTTTAAATTTGAGAAAAAGGTGAAAGTTTTATTGCAGTGTATGGTTTCAATAGGTTGTTGGAGTAATATTTACCTACGCAAGTTGTCACCCTACAACTGAACTATGTAACAAATGTGAGCGAAAGGATTTTAATAATATTGGTGTAAAGTGAAAGTTGTGACGTTCGCTCGTTTCAAGTAACCCGCATTTTTATTGAAATAATTAACTATGTGAAATGCAAAAATTTGTCCGCTGTAAATATTTGTTCGTGATTATGAGCAATGAACATGAGTTACCTTAATTCCTGCTAATCTGTTTCAGTACAATTGCTAAATACAATAATTGCTTTCTACAAAAACACGTTGCTTATTGAAACTCCTGCCTTCCATTCTTTTCATGTTCCGACGTTACAGAGTCGTGGAACCAATTTACGGCTTCCCATAGTATATACAGCGTTATTTCTTGCCATACCTTACATTTGAAATATTACTAACTATGAAACAAGGTAAAGAGAAGTCGTTTGACTTTTATTAAAAGCGCCGTTTCAAACTTTAATCCCAAAAACATTGAACCCAACCAAATTTAGTTGATTCAATTCAAACGGTCGAAACTATTATCCAGTTACATTCTTTTGTGACACCATTTCTGACCTTCTTCTACCGATTTTTACACATTTCCGTTTGCTATAAATATGAAAGGGCAACCGGCCAATTTTATGTCAGACTGGTTCTTGGATCCATAGTGCTAAGTGATGGTTTAAATTGAATGTTGAACTGTTTCTGGTGTCAATCCTTTATAAATAAGTAAAAGAATTTCCATAGGTTGCTACAATAATTTGGCAAGTTGTCTGACTCTGAGTGTTATCTGGTCATGCTCAATCTCCACATGGTAGATGGCTCCCACTTCCGGTCCTCCAGTTTTTAACTCGATCTACAAATTTAGCGAAATACAGCCATGTGTTTCCATTATCTTGCCTGGTTAGCACTTATTTTGGGAAAGTTCGAATAAGCTGTCCTCCGCTCTCCTCAATGAAGGAAACTTCATTTTATTGTCAAATGAGCGAAAATACGACAGCCACAGTAAAATGTTGTTTCAACAAGCAGAGCAACGTACGGCATATATATATAATATATTGTACAAGAAAATTGTGCAGAAGCATTAGTATTTTCAACTTTGTTTTAATTGTTGTAGATAAATGTATTTAGACGGCTACTTTTTTCAATAATTTTTGTTTATGGTGTGATAGCCACCATGCATTTCTCGGTTCGTGATGGAAATATTTATAGGGGGGTTCAGTGAATTGATAAATGATCATGTCAATTCGACGATAATGTCCTCTGTGTCGTGTCATGAATACTGGGCACCTTGGTTGATTCGAATTCGAAGGGTTTCCTACAGTGGCCTACGTAATAACTCTGATGTGGACACTGTTTGCAATGGGAACGCGAGTCTAGTTGGCTTGGGATATTGCTTATGCTTGACATGTTTGGATTGTATTACAAGAGAACTATTCGTTCTTGGGCTGGCAAAAATTTAACGCAGCAACTTCTAACGACGAGATTTTGATTTGGTTGGTACTGCTATATTCATATCATTTATAACGATAATGTTGTTAATATTATATGAACATGATGAAATGAAAAAATTTGCAGGCCACCGAATCGTTTGCCAGAATAACCACTCTTTTAGATAAATTCAATGATGTATTTTGGAACTATTATTTTCACGACACATTGTCGATCTCGAGCTTATT
>LJIJ01006006.1:0-10417 GCA_001718145.1 Orchesella cincta
TGAGGGGGTTGTTGTAAGGGTCCTTATATTTCACTTAATTCCGGGTGTATACTGCGTTCGCGGAGGGCACTGCGGATGAAAAGGCAGATTGAGTGTACGTCATCCGGATTTTTGTACTGGAAAATTTTGTGGAAGAAGCGTCTAGTCAGACAGCTGGAAGGTGGGTTGCTTATGCTAGCCAGGGCATTCCGGTGGGAGTCGTATATGTTACATCTACAGAAGATATGAAACAGGTCGTCATTATCCTTCTGGTTGCATATCGTACAGTATTTTGTCGGGTTGAAGGAGGTTTTGCTACGGTCAACATAGAGGCTCAGAAGGTTCAGACGGTCAGGGTGAAGTCGGAGCTGCGCAAAAATTCGTTTCTTATGAAAGGAGATCGGGTAGCTTAAATATTCTCCTCTCTAAAATTTAGTTTCATCCTTCCATAGAGTGAGCTAAAACCGGAGTTATCCCGGTCCAATCTCTCAGTATCTGACATCAACATATTGTTCTTTGCGCCAAGCCATGCATACCCTACGGCAGCTTCGTTGTCCTCGCTGAGTAGATCGAGAATGTCAACTTTATCCTGAACCTTGCAAGTCTCAAGAAGATTCTGCACTCGTTGTAACCATGTGGGGCAGTTTCTCTTAAATGGGAGCCTTGTCAGTTCCTCTAGGCAAATTCTTGGGTCCTTGACGACGGGAGTTTTGATACCTTGACCCACCAGCGCAGGGCTCTGACCAGGACCGTTGAAATGATATGGTTAACCCCTGTTTCTAATCGCAGCATATAACCCGGCGTGTATTGGGGGAGCGTGAGAAGGCGTTTGAGAAAGTTCAGCTGAATTCTTTCTAAGTCTTCGACAAATTCAAGGGACCATATCTCGCCTGCGTATAGTGGAATCGAAAGCAGAAGTGCGTCGAGTAGCTTTGTAACCACGTCCCAGTCATGGGTTCGGCCTCTGATAATTACGGAGACTATTGAGCCAGTTGCGTTTGCGCACTTTACCTTAACGGCTGAGAGGTGCTTGTGGAATTTACCGCAACAGCAGAAGGTGACACCGAGGTACGTAAATTCTTTTACTATTTCTACTGACTCTTCTTGATACACGAAGTTATGAAGTGTTGGCGCTTTAGGATGACAGTGGTAGAAAATAAGGATCTTGGTCTTCGCTACGTTGACCGTAAGGCCTTTTTCTTTGCAGTACTGAGACAGGCGATCAAGTTTCAGCTGTAGATTGGAGGGCGAGTCAGCAGGAATGACAAGATCATCGGCATATGCCAGAACGTGGATTGTAGTTTTATGATTAATATTGAACCCTCGAATGCCTTGTACTTCTAATTGCTTGAAAATATCATCTATATCACTGATGAACAGTGCAAAGAAGATCGGGCTTGTCAGCTCTCCTTGGAGGACTCCTTCTGCAACATCAAATCGTTTACTAGGCCCATCGTTCGTTCTTACGCGCATTGTGGCCTTGCTGTATAAATCTTTAAATATTCTAATGTATTTTGCGCTGACTCCCACCGCATTTAGCCGTTTCCATAACTTCTATGATCTATCGAGTCAAACGCCCTAGCAAAGTCAACAAAGAGGAGGTGCAGTTTCCGTTTCTTCAGTCTTCGCTTCGATATTAGGCGGATGGCTTCCAATGTGAAGATATGATCTACACAACCCCTCTCTTTGCGAAACCCTGCTTGGGATTCCGGGAGAACACCGCAACTCTCTGCCCACTCCTCTAAGCGGCTTAACATAACGCTTGTAAAAAGCTTCAGAATGGTGTTGATAAGCGAGATACCACGGTAGTTTCTAGGATCATTTGGGTCGCCTTTCTTATACAGCATGACGACTTCTATGTCTATCAAATCCTTGGGAATACATTGTTCTGCCTGCATACGATTGAATAGAGTTTTAATAATTTTAATCCACGGTGAGGGGAGGCTTTTAAGGAATTCATTTCTTATGCCGTCTAGTCCTGGGCTCTTGTTTGACTTAAGCTTTTTGAGCGCTGCGTAAATCTCGTTAGTAGATATGTCAAGATCAAGTTTTGGATCAGTTACTCCTTGGAACGTAGTTATCGCTGGTTCTTGCGGGAAGTACATCATTATAGAAGGATTCCCATTTTGGCTTGTCAATAGGACATTCGCTGCGCGTTGAGCCTCTTAGTAGCTTAACGGTTGACCAGAAGTCTTTTGGGTTGGCAGCCGTTGACATTTTGTTCTGGATTTCTTCATAATAACCCATTTTCTTCTGTGTAACAATCTTTTCGTAATTTTCTTTTGCTGCTGCACAGGCTTTGCGGTGCTCCTCAGTGTATCTGTGTTTCTTGCATTTTCGTTTTGCCCGCCGTAAGCTTTTCTTTGCTTCCTTAATATCGCTATCGAACCATGGGGGGTTGCTATGGGAGACCTTTTTACATGGTCGAAAACTATACATCATGTTTGTGGCACACGCAGCATTGAATATGGACTTAGTTATTTGGTTGTATAAGTCACTCACGCCCATGCCTTCTTGGTTCTGTAATGGTGTTTGCAAGGTGGTCTGTAAATGCTTCCACGTTCTCTGGTACCCATCTCAGTTTTCTGAATCTTTTTTTCTTGGCAGCTATTTGACGGTTCCAGAGTATGTGCGGACTCGAAAGTCGGCCAGTCGAGCAGAACCGCAGTGGGTTGGTGATCCGATGAACTCATTTCTTCTATTACGAAGTCTCTAAACGACGGCAAGAACTTGAGCGGTATCCAAATATAATCAACGACGCTACAAGCGTCATTTCTCAAAAACGTGTACTCGCCATCGGGGTCCGATACGCTACATCCGTTTAGAGGGAGCAGTCCTAATTCACAGAAGCTTTTCGTAAGAGATTTACCTCGAGGGTTTCGAGTTAAATCGCGGGAGTTTCGGGGGAATAGAAATGAGAGGTCGATGTTTGGCCAATGAGATTGTCGTCGTACTCGCTATTCTAGCGTTGAAGTCGCCTCCTACCAGAACGTTGTCACCTAAGTTGAAGGCGTACAATTCAAGGGACTCCGCAAAGTCGGAGACCAAACTGTTGTATGTAGGTTGTGGGGGGATGTATGTACAGGCTACTGTTATATTTCCGCCATTGTGATCAACTAATTTGCTAATTATCCAGTGATTGCAAGCGTCTAGCACCTCTGCGTGCCTAAATTTATCTGTGTCGTATAAGAGTATAATGCCTCCTTTGCTCCGCCCTGCTTTCTTGTCCCTTGTGACGGTATTGATATGACGTTGTAATTATTGAGGAATTTTGGCAGTGTTCTAATATCGTATTCTATCCAAGTCTCAGTTAGTCCTATAATGGACGCAGAAGTAATTGTTCTTTTTTCGTTTCATCCAGATCGAAGAGGTTTTTGAAACCGTGACAATTCCAAAAGAGGCTTTTAGTTGCCTGGATGAAGGTATAAGTTTGGGGGAGACATCGCTTTCATTACTCGTGACTGTAGTATTTGGGGATTGGACTATACAAATTTTTCGGAGTTTGTGCGTGTGTGAGCCGGCCACCTTCCTATGCGAAAGGATCGGATTCCATTTGTTCGTTGTCATCATTGTGATACTGGAAATATGTCCAGTGACGTTCTGCTCCTTCTATCACAATGCTGTAATTTTTCCAAAGGAACTTGACCTTTTCTCCTCTCCTCTCTGCTTTCTTTGCCTCATCTCTGAGGATCTTGCGCACTCTGCGGACTTCTCGCGGGTAGTCTGGCCCAATAAATATCCCAGGGTTTGTCTTTCTGTTGTTTTTGAGTACGAGGAACCGATCGTCTTGAGACATGAAGTATGCCAGTATGGGGCGTGGCTTTCCGTTTAACGGATCCCGGCCTAGCCTTCTTGCCGATTGACACACCTTCGTGAGTTTGAGTTGATCTCTTATATGGCGTTCACCTCATAGCTGTTGTCTCATTTGTGTCACCGGCAGCTTCTGGTACTCCATTTAAAGAGTGTTCTTGTTAGCATTTTCCTCCAATCGCAGGATCCTATCATTTGCCTCTGCGAGGCCTACTTGTGTCTCCTCAAGTTCCGCTTTTGTCTGGCTAAGCTTCGTCTTTAGATCTTGATTTCAAGCTTAAGCTCTCTATCTGGCCTTGCAGGACTGCCTGCGCAGATCACCAATGTCCGCTGACAGCTGTTTGTGTAATGCCTTGTTTTCATTCGCATTATCGTTGAACAGCTTCTTCATATATGCTTTCATGTCCAGTTCCTCTTCGTCTTTGCTTAACGGGGACCTACATTTTCTTTTGTGTGCATTTTCCTCAGCTGTTTGCCGGTTTCGAAGTTCTGTACTATTTGGGGGACTGTAGGGGTTCGGTTTCTCTTTGCATTGTTGCTGCTTTAGCCTTCTCAGTATTTTCTGGTACTGTTTTGGGGGGTTCCAGCACTATCATCATATGACTTTGTGCTCAGGGGGTTATCATATACTTCGTTGCGTGTTACCAGCACTTAGTCATCATATGACTGTGTACTCAGGTATCATACACTACAGTATACTACTTGTGCTGGTCATCAAATGACCTAATTGCACCTTTGTAGTTTTTACTAGACTTGCACTGATCATCAAATGATCATATGTGCACAGGGACTCATACACTACAGTACGATTCATGCACAGTTCATCACATGAACTATATGTGCTTACAGTATATAATAGACCTGCACTAGCTCATCATATGAACTGTTGTGCACAAAGTCTTCGTATACTACAGTATATTATAGCACAGTTCATCATATGAACTATATTGTGCGTATATGATGCACTAGTTATCATATAAACTGTCTGTGCATATGTATGCTTATAATGCATAATATATTATTGCAGACTGGGTGTTGCTTCGAGAGATATTTGTTCAAAGGTCCGCGAGAGATGATTTTGATATGTATGCAAATTTCTGGTGCGTTTGGTATGGAGTTGTATTTTGACGTACCTTTGTAAATATCCACGATAGAGTAGGGCACTCACCATCCAAGGCAGGGGAAAAATATGAGACTGACGTAATACCTTTCCACATATAAGCTCATTTGCATACGTCAAATTATGCCTTGTGGACCGTGTGTGTAAAAGTGACAATAGTCACACTAACACACACTTAAAAACTGCAATTAAAACTAAATTAGTCACTACACTAATTAGCTGAATAGCCTATCGTGTTCCCCATAAAAAACTGGTTCGGTGGAACTAAAACAGCACTCCTGCATGCACTTTTACCCCGAGAAAAAAGAGCCTAAACGGGACCCTTAGATAACACAACTATCCTTCACAAACTCCAACCACTCTCCCAATTGCAATTGTATAAATATAAGTATCTTGATGTTGATAAGTTGGAGGTGTTGAGAAATATGAATTATTAAATGCAAACATTTCACGAAACATACCCTGATACGGGGTGTGTGTCACATTTTATGTACACCAGTCAATTACAAACTAGAACTATCAATAAAGGCAGAATATACCACTGGGTTTCAAAGTTATTCCAGATTCGTTTTACCCACTGGCGTTCTTTTACAACTGAAACAAAGTTCTGTTTAAATGATGCATTTCGAATCGCTTTAATTACAAAGAAAAATGCTCCATTAACACTGTCATCACTAAACTCAGCATCTATATCCTCATCATCATCGTCGTCCGAACGAATTTTGAATTGCATGGATGGCCCAGGTTGAGGACTCTTCCTATCATCAGCAATGTCAACGATAAGGTCTGCCTCTGACTCTCCGGATTCTGTTTCTGAGTCGTAAAGCTCACATTTCTTACCAGAACCACATCCGTTGGGAACTCGGTTTCATGCAGAAACCGCATGTGGCGTTTTTGCCCTTCAATTGTTTGTAATTTTTTGTTACAAAAATCCCGTTTCAGAGCACATATCTGCCAGTGCTTTATTTTGGTGTGGGAGCTAAGGACATGAAACCAATCCAACGTTGTTGGTTTTGATTTACATACGGGGCAAGCTATCCGATCCCAAAAATTTCAAGGTCAAGCTGAAGTAATTTGTGACGTCAGGACTGCTTGTGAATTTTATACAAATCTTGGAAAAAATACTAACTTTCGAACAATTTTTAATTTCGGACGGTAAATGTTAAAATGGGGGACTTAATTTAGAAGAAAGACTCCAGATCAATACGAGGCGCGAAGTCAGCTTGTTACCTTTTGACGTTTACCTATTGTGTACTAATTGTAGTGCACGTAAATTATGATTTCGACTAGGTTGGATTTTCTCACACCCTGCTTAGCAGGCATTCACCGCAAAAGCATGAAAATAATATGTAAATATTATATGACGGGCTGATGTAGTCTAAAGTAAAGTAGCAATGCCGCGATAAGGCAAAAATTTCAATAAGGAATGGCGAGTGATATTTAATAAAAATGTTATTTTATTCAATTCCCAGTTAACGATTTCTTCACACTGTTGCACAAACATAATGTTCTAAAAATAATCATTCATTTTACAATCATTTTTACATTCAGTAAAATGCTATTCAAATACGTAATTATTTTAGATTGTAAAGACTGCATCCAATTATGTGTAACATATTTCAATTCACTCTACTTGGATTTCTAAAACCCTTCTAAAATCTACTTTGCTAAAGTGTCTTTTCAGTAAACCAAATTGCCTGGTTTAGGACAGATGCAAATGGTCAAAACGACAATTCAGCTCTTATTCCAGATGACTGAACTGACGCAAATCGAAAAATGTTTTTCACAAATGTTATATTATCCGAATTTTTAAAAGAAATATTAACAAACCCATAATCTATGAGATATTATTCTATTCTCCCCTTTTTGCACTCTCTTTTGTCAGCTAGTCCTGTAGAATAAAGTTGCAGCATCGTGGTAAGGTCATTATAGTTGTATACAGCCGCCAATTGTTTTCTCAATGCTGCCTAGTAAATGTGTGATTCTCGACATTTTGTTTATATAACTGGTCAGTGGCCCATTTTATTGTCTGTAAGGTAGGGCTGATATTCCAATGACCGTGAGAATTGGAGTACTCTCGTGCTATACCTTCGTCCATTTTCCAGAGGTTGAAGAGTAGGAACGTTTCAATTTTTGGAAACTTTGATCGAACCAAATGCTGTTCCATGTCGCTATGGGACAACCTTCCCAACCCCGCAGTCAAACTTAATTGAATCAGATTAGGAATGCAAAGTTGCACGACGTCAGTAAATGAATCTTTCTTTTGGATTGCCGGTGTTTTTATTGTCAACTCCTTGAGAGACGTCTGATACCTCGAGATAAACTTGAACGTTTCGTTAATTGTTCCAAAAGAATTTTGGATAGAAAGGCACTCCAAGTGTTTGATTGGGATGATGCAATCCATTAAAAATTTGTCTTGTGGGCAATCTAGTTTCAAATGTTTCAATTTAAGAAACCCATTCGGGCATGCTTTGGCATCCCAATCAATGGAGTGAATACGGGTTACTTCCAAAGTGATTAGATTCTCAGCAAAGGTTTGAAAAAACCAGCGGAAACCATTGGGTGGAAACCAGCTAGTGTCAAATGTTTTAGAATCGGCATTTCGCCCTTTTTAACGTTTGGTAGTAAACATTCAATGCTCCAGTTACGAATGCATTTATCATGGTATAACTTAAGAACCTTGAGATTCTTCATACGACGAAGCATCTGGTGTAGCTGCTTTATTGCTACTATTCCCCCATGGATGGAGAGGAAACGTAAGCAGTTTCCAGAGTGTTCAAATAGCATATACAGCCGTTCTTGTTGTTCATTTTGTCTAGGAGGACTTGTTCTCCTCTGCTCTTTCTGTGATATTAAGAGATAGCGACCCCGTCGGAAAGTTTGTTAAGCGGGGTTCAATTTCTGGAATTCTTTCTCCGGTGGATTTGAACGCCTCTACAACCAGCTTTGTTGGTGCCAATAAAACGACCCATTTGGGAGCTTTGGTAGTTAGACCTTCGCGTGCAATTTCTTCGGGGTGCCAATCCATCTGCAATGCAGCGGCCCGCTGACCCAGCACTGAGGTTGCAGATTTATTCCAGGTTTTGCAAACAAACCTCAAAGACAGTTGAACATCCTTGTTTTCAATTTTATTGAAAATATTTTACAGCACCTGTTTCAGCAAAACAAATTATTAGTTACTAGTAAATGGTAAGATATTTTCCACATTAAATGTAATGTTAGATAACTGGTTTATTTATTATCTTGCATAATAAAATGTTTTTAATTTAAATACCTCTCGGGGTAATTCATGCCATGCCGGCGAAAGCTGGTTTTGCTCCATTGTATTCAATGCTTCTTCCGTTGAGTTGGTCCTGCCTTTAATTTTGTTGTAATATTGGATGTCCTTTCTTGGATATTGGAAGACTTTCTACAAGGACACAAAACGTTTGACCGTTTAGGTTTCTTGGGAAAAATTGAAGTTTAATAACTGATAGTGTGATGCAGTGTTTCAGAAATTGAAAACAACGGTTTATATAAACTTACCTTTAAAAATCCTACCAGCACGAAAATGTGGTTGAATGATACATAAAACCTGCAAGGTAAAAAATATTGTACATTAAAGAGTGTCATTTACCTTGAACACATTTCAAGGAAAAATTACATTTTTTATTACCCATTGTCTGCAGCTTTCTAACTTTTCTTGGAATGTAATGCACGTTTCTTTGTTTGGCAAAAACATGCCTGCAGTTTCTTACTAATTGATTTGGCTTGCCGGTCTGTCAGCTTACTTAATTTGATGATGAGTACTATTCGATAGCGTCGCTGTCTCTAATAAATTCGTTCACTTTGCACCTTTATTCAAATCACCTATTTTTCGACTGTATGCTCTCTCATGCAAACCGATAGTTGTCTAAATAGTTGCCAGCTTAGTTCATTCTTTATTTTACTAACATCATCAATATCCTTTATTATAAAAAAAACAAATCAGATAATGAATTGGCAATCCTACAAAAAGGATAAAGTATTAACCGAATGGATCCTGACTCCATGTATGTCATGTAGTCCAAGAAACAAGACCTTCTTCCCGACTCCCATGAACGTCATGTAGTGCAAAAACTAAGCCGAAATTCCCAACTACTTGTACGTCATGTAGTCCAAGAAACTGGACTAATTTCCCAACTACATGACTGTCATGTAGCCCAAGAAACTGGACTAATTTCCCAACTACATGAATGTCATGTAGTCCAAGTTACCTTATCGAACGCCCAACTACATCATATTGATGTAGCCTTAAAAACTTAAGTATTTCAAGAATAGTTAAAATAGTATGGCTCAAAACACATTTATGACAATGATTTAAAGATGGTTTTTGCGATGAGAGTATTTTACTTTCCCTACGCTTACATAAATTACTATTTACGAGGGACAGTATACTCTACTTTAGTTTTGCTAAAGATTTTGTATCAGAGATCTAGACCTCCGTCTTCATTGCAAATTACGTATTGTGAACGTACAGAAGATTGCAAATTACAGGATATTTAAGATTCAAGTCATTGTTTGTATGCTTTATCTTAAAAATAGTGCATTATTTTATCTTAATTTAGGTGAGAATTTGTTTTTGAAACGAAAGCAATCCATCCATCCGTTCGCAAGTCTAAAATATTAAGTCGAAAGAAGCAGCGAAACCGTCATATCCACAACTTGTTCAAGAGTTTGCAAAAGAGTTGTTTCGTCCAGTTCAAAAAATCGACCAACCCTTATCCGAATAGGATAACAGGCTCTCAAAATCTGTCTACTTCGTCTACTTATCAGCTCTCGTTTCCATTCCCCGTGAAATGTGTCAAAGTCCACGACAATAACCAATGCAAACTTGTGTACAATATATGTGTTTACCGCAACCACGACGTCAATAAAAACAAGCATCGCGACCATGATTGGTGGTAGTTGGTAAGACAGTTTGATTACGCAAAAGGTTGTAATCACATTCAGAAGATAAGCACCAAGGATCAAACAAGGATAAAAGACTGTACCAAACCTCAGTATTGATTCCCATATCAACAATCCAATTCTGTACTTTGTAACCGCTTTTGCAAAACTTTTGTTTGAATAAACTTGTCCATCAAGCCTTCCCGGCATTTTTTTGAAGTTTTCAACGAACGTCGGCTTCAATATATTTCCTGTCTCGGTTAAAACCGCCAGCAATGTTGTGAGTGCTACAATAATTACAGTTAGTCCAAAAAACGAGTGAAAGCTGAGGTAGAAAGACACTGCTATCATTGCACCGACAGGGTTGTTCATAATTATGTCTGGCAGGTAATATTTAAGGATAAAGTGAATTGCCGTTGTTGTGAATAAAGCAGGCAATCCTAGTGCTGGCAAAAATGGGATGTGAAACGTTTCATATTTTCACTTTTAATGTGTAAAAAACTCACAGTTCTTTCATTTTCATTGCAAAAATACATGAGACTTCGGTTGGCAATTATTTCTTAGGCAGAATCGTCGTGATAAAGGAATGTATCTTCTCTT
>LJIJ01006007.1:0-10412 GCA_001718145.1 Orchesella cincta
CAAACTCCATTTGCATAGTCCCATGCGGTTTCTTGTAATTTGCAAATGCTGGTGATTGGCAACGCTAGCTGATTTCACGATAAAAATCTGTATAAGGACTTTCAGGTTTCATGATACTTCTGTTGACAGAAGCCACGAAAGGCCATTTTGTGCTTTAACAAATATTAAATAATTTTGTAGCCGTAGAGTAGTATAGCAATTTAGCGCTTTTATCCTTTTTAAATACCTTGGAAGTTCTTCCTGGCAAAATCATACATGTCATATTAACGATTATCTGAAGATAAGATAAAATCATCCCCTAACAAACAATAGTTTTGTATTCTGTTTGGAAAGACATAACAGCAAAATCTATTTCTTTTATTGCAACGGGATTTCAAAGACTACTAAAGATTCATTCGATGTTACATATAACTCATAGTTTCATAGTTGCAGTCGCTGTGCATCGTGTACGCAGGTTTAACACGTGTTATAGCGCGAAATATAATTTCCCTTTGAGTTTCATTGCGTACACATTGTCTGGGGCAATAGTATACTACTGCATGTTTCTACGAAATAGATTAATCAATCTTCTAATATCATTAAATTTTAAATAAACTGGTGGTGAATTTTCATTTCCGGATAGTTGTTATCATTGCCACAAGTTAAAAACAAAAACGGTTTAATGACAGTGATAAATTGACAGTCGGCAATATTGACTGAGCAGCTAATTGTCTTAAATATCACTTGCTTAAATGTCTAGTTGTTGCTTTTCACAGAGGTAATACAAAATCGTGCACACACAGCTCTAAATTTCTGACAGCATTTTCTTACACTCCTTTTTGTAGTTCACAAATCTGAAAACTATGGCTAGCATCAAAATATGCTAGAGGTAACCCTTCAATCAGTTGAAAACTGAGGTAAATTTGTGGAAATGTATCAAATTTTAATACCAGAAAAAGGTGGATGGGAAATACAAAACCAATAATACCCTTTCAGAAATTATTTTGTACACAACAATGACAAGCTGACTATTATTACAGGCCACAAATATTTCCAGTACTTTGAGCTGCGTCATTGAGATCTTTGCGTCTTCTAGCACTTCTTTTAAATTCCGACAAAAATCTTAGCAGCAAGCAACTACTCAAATTTTAAGAATGCTTTCAACTCTAGGATTCACACCATTTCTTATATCAAGCTACAAAAGCACTAGCAAAATTGCTGGTTACAGCTACACATTGAATGAGAAAAGCGGTCGGGTATCGGTATCGCGGAACTGCAAGTCTCTTGTATGGGTTTTCATATTACTGCTGGTTGCCGCTATGAATGCATGCTCAATTTGGAAACATAAAAGACATGGCGATATTGTACAATTGAGTATTGGCGTCATCGGGGAAGCAGGGCTTGTGGGAATTGCATACGCTATATGGTTGAATTTCTTTGGAGCTGTTTTCCTCTCAAAATTCCTAAATTCACTACATGAAATTGAAAAAAACATAGGTTGAAAAGGTTTCTTTATAATATTTCCTTACGTATTTCCAGAGTTAAATATTTTTTGATATTTTTCAGATGACAAACCGGTATTGAAGCCAAAATCTATTAAAATGGCGATTGCAATTTGCAAAGCATTCAAAATGGTAGAAAGAGTCACTCCTTGGATTATGGGCTGCAGTTCTGCTCTGTTTCCTTGTTCCGCTCAGAACGTTCTGGCGTTATTAAACCCGAGATGCAACAACAAATTTGAAGAAACTTTTTATTATTTCAAATTGGCAGTAGATCTTCTCGTTGCATCATTCAACTGGCTAATTTGGAAGGTTATCGTTGGAGTCGGAGTTCTGCATTTCTCCCATATTATGATTGGATTCACCTGTCACGTTGTAATTGTAAAGAGAATCCGAGAAAGCTCGACATTCAACCCGATCTTGCACAAAATGGCACAGCTGGCAAACATGTACTTTAATAAATTTCATGGAGATTTCTTATTTGCGGCGATGACAGCGACTTGCACAGGACAGGCTTGCGTTATGTATGTCTTGTTTTATGCAATAACAACATCTGGAGGTTGTTCAATTTCGATTCCCGTATTACTCTGGCTTATAGGCCTTTTAGTCAACATGGTAGTTATAAATTTGTATGTCTTCGGGGTAGCTGGATCCCTTCATACATTGTCCAAAGAATTGCTAGAGCATGCTCGTGGCCTTAATTGTAATTATGGCAGTAGACGGAAAAAAGCGGAGGCAAAAAGAATGTTGAAGGCTTGTTTAGCATTGAAAATCACATTTGGGATGAGCAGCTTCATTGAGAAAGATACGCCACTCAATTTGTTTCAGTTTGCGGTACTGCGATTTATCGATTTATTGTTGCTTAGTAAGAAATAATAAGATTGATGTTTTTGTGGCAAAATTTAAATTTATTTGCTTTCAACAAAATATGTATCATATTGTAAATTGTAATTTGTGTAGATAGATTGATTTCTACTTTGCCGAATACTTGTAGCAATTGTTTATTGATTTGGTTTTAACAAAATATGTGTCTTATTGCTAACTGTAACTTCGTTGTGCTTGTGTAGGTATTTTTTTCGGAGCTAAAATAAAGTAGTGAAATCTTTTATGTGCTGAAAGTTAAATTGTGCTAAATAAATAAAACGAAGTCTTAATATTTCACTATTTACTAATAAATTTCCGATTTCTCTAACATCTGTTTACATACTTCGATAATCACATTAAAATACTTTCACCCGATTTCTTGTAATTTGATATGGCTGATAATTTCGTAACGTCGACTGGTTTCTCGACATAAACCCATATAAGGTCTTTCAGGTTTCTTGATAAGTACTCCTGCGCCTCCTATCGGAAGCCGTGAAAGGCCCTTTTGGGCTTTAGTAAATATTGAATGATTTTGTAGCCGTTTGGTCGGTTAGTAGCCACGAGTAACATATCAACATAACGCCCTCGAATTTTTCTGCTAAACAGTTATTGTAACGGTGCATTCGATTTTGATGAACTCGCAGGTAAAAGTAAATTTTGAATTTTATCTCTACTTGATAGCCTTAGCTAAGTGCATTTAGACGTTTGGGAATGCTCCTCGACACGTCGATAAACATAGATATGAGCTACAATATGAGATTTGGTAACACTCTACAAGAGTCCCAAATTAGCTTCACATAGCTTGTCAGCCTGTCTTTGTAGACGTACTGTCAACTGACTGATAGACCATGTGAACTGATGTTTTAGCTAAGCTCCCTCCTTACAATTGCAGTTAAGTTATAAAATTTGGTATTTAGGCCTATACAAATGTCTAATATATATATATTTCTACACCTTGTAAGTTCTCCCGGACAATACACTACATGTTGCGTTTACCGAATATCTGAAGATAAAGTAAAAGCACCCTCAAACAAACAATAATAATATATCTTGATTGGAAATACATATAAACAAACTTCATAATTTTTTATAACGGGATTTTATAGACTACGTAACACTCATTGGTTTTAAGGCTCGAGTTTCAGATCACGTAACTAAAGTTCTTGCAAAATAGATTAATTTATCTACAAATACGAATTACTTGCGAAGCTATTTAAAATCATTAAATTGCGAAGTAATAATTAGGAATTTTTTACAAAACTGGTAGAGAATATTCATTTCCCGGATAGTTGCTATCATTGTCACAAATTAAAAACAAAACACTTTACTTACAGTTATAAAGTGCCAGTAGCGAGTATTTCCCAACCAGGTAAATGTTTAAAATATCAAGTCTGGTTGTTGCTTTTCGCAGCGGTAAAACAAAAGCATGTACGTACAGCCCTAAATTGTTTAACACTTTGTTTTTACACTTTTTTGTACTTCACAGATCAGAAAATTATGGTTTACATCCAAATATGTTAGACATAACACTTCCGCCTGTTCAAAACTGGGATTTATTTAGGAAATATATCAAATTTTAATACCAGAAAAGGCGGATGGGGAATAAATAACAATATTATTGAAGAATTTATTTTGTCTACAACACGGGCTACCGGACTATTATAACAAACCGCAAATGTTCTCCAGTACTTCGATGTGTGCCATTGGGGACTTTGCGTCTTCTAGCACTGCGTTTTAAGTCCGACAAAAAACTGAGTAGCCAGCAACTACTCAGATTTTAGCAATGCTTTCAACTCTAGGATTCACTCCATTTCTTATATTAAGTTTCAAACGTACTAGCAAATTTGCTGGTTACGGTTACACATTGAATCAAAAAAGTGGTCGCGTATCAGTATCAAGGAACTGCGAATCTCTAATACGGGTTCTGATATTGTTGCTGGTTGCAGTAGTAAATGCGTGCTCAATTTGGAAAAATAAAAAGCGTGGTGATATCGTACAGCTGAGTATTGGCATCATCAAGCAGGGTTGTAGGTGTTGCAAACGCCATCTGGTTGAATTTCTATGGAGCCGTTTTCTGCTCAAAATTTCTAAATTCACTACATGAAATCGAAGACAACATCGGCTGGAAAGGTTTCATTAAAATATTTTTATATTATACTATTTCCGGAGTTAAATAATTTTTGATATTTGTCAGATGACAGACCCGTATCAGTGCCACAATCTGTTAAAATGGCGATTGAAATTTGCAAAGCATTCAAAATGGTAGAAGTGGTCACTCCTTGGATTATGGGCTGTAGTTCAGCTCTGCTTCCTTGTTCCGCTTTGAAGTTTCTGGCATTATTAAACCCAATGTGCAACAACCAAAATGCAGAAACATTTTTCTATTTGAAAAAGACTGCAGAACTCTTTCTGGTTGCATCTATAAACTGTCTACTTTGGAGGGTAATCATGGTCGTTGCATCTTTACACTGTACTCTTGTTATGATTGGTTTTTCTTGTCAGGTAGTTATCTTCAAAACAATTCGAAACAGTCCGACATTCAAGCCATTTTTATACAAAATGGCTCAACTCGCTAACAATTACTTCAACCAATTTCACCGAAATCTTCTATTCGCAGTAATGGTTACAGCCTGTACAGGGCAGTCTTGCTTCTTATATATCCTGTTTCAAGCAATAGTTTCATCGGCAAATAATACTATCCCAATTCCACTAGTACTGTGGAACTTCGGACTTGTTTTCACATTGATCGTTATTAACTTGTATGTATTTGGGGTAGCTGGAAATCTTCATACATTGTCAAATGAAATATTACAGAAAGGTCTTTCCCCTGTTTCAAAACGTGGGAATAGATGGAAAATAGCAGAGGCAAAAAGATCATTGCGGGCATGTTTACCACTAAAAATCACATTTGGAATGAGCAACTTTATTGATAACGAGACGCCACTCAATTTGTTTCAGTTTTCAATTCAGCGATTCATTGATTTATTGCTGCTCAGCAAGAATTAGGAGGATAATAATTTTAAAGTAGTCAAACAGTAATACAAATTGTAAATATACACACTTGCTTCAGCTACGTATTATGTTGATGTGATTTGTTGTGCTTATTGTGATTACTGGTAAGTAAAATTGGAACTAACACGATGGTAGTCACATTTCGTGCTTATTATTTAACAAAATAAATATATCACTATTACTTAGCAATTCAGTAGTATATTAGTTACTCGCGTACTTTTATTTTCCTAATAAGACGTTTAAAAACATTCAAAATTCAAGCGCTGTTGTTTGTATTTAATTATTGTGAGTGTATTAGAAAATCCGAAATTAGCAACGGTCCGAGAGACCATTATACAGTCTTGTATTTTTTTGGCAGGATTCTCCGTTGTTTTTCATCCCATTTGTGGCTACAATCATGAAATTTGCTCGTTCGGTTGTAACCGCAAATCAAGAATGGACTGTATCCTAGGGTTTTCACCATCTTGAAATTGTGCGCACGAGGCAACTACTTGAGATTTCACTCATGGATTTGCCCCAAGCTTTGACCAATACTTCATTTTAGTGAGTAAAGAACGTGTAGGGTTGGAATGTTTACTGCGGGCATTTTTTCCTATGAAAATGTTTTTAAACCTATTTTCCCCTTAAAGTTTCTTATGGGAGAAAGCAAGGTGAAAGCCAAGGTCATACATGAGAGTGTAACTATTGATGCAGAAATGCATGAGTGGTCGTGATATCAGTACCCATAAAACTGTTTCTGCATATGTTTCTTTATAATTTTCAAATTTTAAGGTTTACTTTTGTGGTCTTGATTATTGGACTCTGTCTCCCATCAGAAATTACGAATTTCACCACTAAAAATAGTCAGAAATAGCTCCTGATTGCAGATTTGTAATCTACGTATCAAACTCTATAATTCTGCCAATTTTCAGTCAAATCGGAAACAAATGTTTGTGCCACGAATTGGCCAACTTTAAATGGTGCTTACTTAACTTTTTACGCCATCCCGTGTTGGAAATTGTATAATGTCGACGCAGTTTTTGAAACTGAAAACCTTTGTGAGTTGCATTTCAAATGCAAGTTTAAGAGTTATTTGTATAAACACGCAAAACCCAACTATGTTACACGATGGATTATATTTCCTTTATTTGCTTTATTAAATCGTCGCTTACTCCGTCTCAAATTTAGTAATAAACCATTAATGATAAACCAAATAATCTTTCCGTGCATGCAATTATCCGAACCTTTTTTCAAACTTCATATTTTTATAATTTGAAATGGTAACGAGTGATGTCTTCTTTTATTTCAGATTCGTAATCTACGCATTAAAATGTACTATTCACCAAATTGTCAGCCAAATCGGCGATAAAAAGGTTGTAGTAGGAGGCCGCCAACTTAAAGTTAAGCCCACTTAACGTATATACACATCTCAGATTTTTTGCGATTTTGGAGCTTTTTTGCTGTTTTGTTGGATTCAGTCAGATACAAGACCAATTCTATGAATTATCACCCAGACTTCATGGTGTTATTCAGAAATAATACATAATAAATACGCAGACGAAATTCAAAATGGAGTTATGTCTCAGTCTATGTCAGTCTCAGTCTAGCTGTCTTTCTGATGAGACCTAATTTGACAAACCTCTCGTTCATAGAACAAAATTACCTTTACCTTTTTTTATCTCTATATACCTTTTCATTGAGAAAAAAAACTTCCCTACTTTTTCTATCAGCTCATTCTTTCCATACAAAAAAAAGGGAAAAGCTCTGTGCATATAGTATGGGCATAGTGCGTACGCCTACCAAATCGGAAAACTCTGAAACTAATATTTCCATAATGGAGGCGAAGAAATTCCCGAACCATCAAACTCAGTCCAAATGAACCCTCATACACCCTACACAGCACAGGCAGGAAACACAATAATTTTTGACACAGCACCTGTTAATGGGGATTTTACTCCAGTAAATAACACGAGTGACCTTCTGAAACAGTTTATTGAAGAACAGAGAGAAACGAATAAGAAATTGACACAAGTGATTACGAAACAAGACAGACTTGAAGATAAATTTGTCAACCAATGCTCCAAAAACACAGAAAGTATTGATGTTCTGCAATACGACTTCAAAGTGATGAATAAGAAGCTGCAAAAGATTGAATTTCTTGAGAACGAAAACGAGTTACTCAATAGAGAAGTGAAATTTCAGAATCTAATTTTTGCTGGTGTTAGTGAGATGGAGAATGAAAATGAGTCAATCTAAGGAAAAACATCAGTGATATTATTCTTCATTTGTAAGCGAAACATTGGATTTGACACAGTTTACAGAATTGGAACTCCAAAAAATGGGCTACTAAGAAACGTGAGAGTCAGATTTTTCTCTCATTCTGACAGAAACTCTGTATACAGCTGCAAAGATAAGCTTCCAAAGAGCCATTACATCAATGAAGATTTACCATTTATGTTAAGAAGGGATCACAGCATCCTTAGAAAAAGCGAAAACGAGTAATAAGTGAAGGTATAAAGTTTTCTATTGACTGGAAATATAAAACCATTAGTGCTGAAAACGGCTACTCATTCCGAGTAAACAACGGAGAAGTTTTTGAAGAAGATAATGCTGATGATGATAATGAGTACGAAGACATGGATGACATATCTACCGACCCTACAAAAACGGCCAATCCAGTAACCAACGACCGAACTCTAAACGCTCCTAATTTCAGAAACGGATCAGAAAACAATATTACTTTTTTGCACTCTACATCAAGTCAACATACAATCCAACCTGACCTAAACGCGGCACCAGGAAATGCACCAGCCAAATCAAGTCAACCTGATTATTTTACATCGATTTCGCAGCACCATAATCCACGACAAGCTGCTAAACGACGGAGGACACGTTATGAGCCTGACCCAAACTTGCTTGGACGGGGAAACTTAAGACCAAACATACCAGGCCGACCTTACATCGAAAAGAGATAGCTGAAAACGGTAACTCAAATGGTACACGTATACAATTAGGCAAGCACTCGCAAACTCGTCCCATTAAAGGAATTAAAATAGGACACCTAAATGTAAGATCTATACCGAAAAATATAGTATGATTGAGTACTTTCTTTATGTACTCAAATTTGATATTTTATGTATCACAGAATCATGTCTCAAGCCTATTCACAGTATTCCAAACTTTGAAGGTTTTAATGTACATAGAAATGACATCTGAAAAGGGTCAGCGTGGTTCTGTTATTTTCATAAAAGATAATTTTAAAGTTAGTCAAATTAATTGTGAAATTGAAAGAAGCTCTAATATTGAAACACACACACTCAAAGTACAAATTAACAAATACAAAAGTATAGTTATATCCTGTCTACAGACACCCAAATTACAAAAAGGATACACTTGAAAATGATAATGATTATTTTAAACTGCTATTTGAATATCTACAAAATACCAATCTGAACTACGTAATGTTAGGAGACTTCAATTTAAGAGAAAAGTTTGCGGAGCCCATTACTGAATTTGCTAAATCCATTGACATTAAACAACTTATCACAGTCCCAACACGTGAAAATAACATTCTTGATCTTATCTTTGTTAAGGAATATGAAATGTACAGCGTTGGGATGTCATTGAATCACATGTGTCTGATCATAAATTGACTGAGTGCATTATTACATGTAAAAGCCAAAAGACTAATACAAAACACATCTCTTTCAGAAATCTAACAGCTGCAAATTACGGACTGATTATTGACGAACTAAACGCGACAATAAATCCATATCTATCCTTTGATGAATTTCTCTGACATCTAAACAAGCCTTTGATAAGATCTGCCCTACGATACATAAAACAGTGAAATGTAAGGCTAAGATCAAATTTGTGTCCGCACGAACTAAACGTTCTATTAAAGAATGTAAAAGTCTGCTGCGACTTAATAAAAAAGACCTTCTGGTTTGTAAAAAAGACGCCTACTAATGGCCAACAAAAAGGTGAAGCAATACATTATGCTAGACACCAACACGACTTGATCTTAAGATCAAACGCAGTAACCCTGGTCTGCGACCAAAAATCGACGGAAAAGAAAAAAGTTCTGTGACACTTGATCCAAACAGTCTCAACAACACTATGTGAGCATTTCTACTAAAGGCGACAACTATAATGACAAATTACCTGAAAAGCCTGAATCAATTAATCCTGGCAATTTACGCTTTAAACTGAAATCTTTGACTGCTGACAGTATCTTGAGCACATGGAAATCAATGCAAAAACACACAAGTAACTCCATTGATCCACTTGGCTTCTCCAACCACATGATATCTGTGGCAATGCAATCCTACACTTTTGTTGATAAGCTTACAAACATGTTTAATAATTTTATCACAACTGGAAATGTCCCCAAAGAATTAAAGACATCTAGAATTGTTTGTGTACCTAAAGTAAGTAATCCAACCTGTCCAAACGATACCAGACCAATAGGAATTCAGCCAATATTAACCAAAATACTTGATAAATGTCTACTACTTCAGCTTTCTGAATACTTTGATAAAAACCATTTTCTCACTAATAGACAGTTTGGTTTTAGAAAAAGATACGGCACAACGCATGCACTGGTTGCAATAAGTGATTTCATTAAACAAGCTATTGATAAAGATGAAATCTGTTTCTTAATATCTCTTGACCTACAGAAGGCTTTTGATAAGGTGGATAGGGAGTTGCTTCTCCATAAATTAAAATGGTATGGTGTAGAATGTGAAATAATTAAGGAACTATTAGGGGGCGAAAACAATTTGTTGAATGCAAGTATGATAAATAAATGTTAAATCTGACACTCAAGAAACCACTCTTGGCATCGTGCAAGGGTCTGCTACCTCAGCATTCTATTTCAGTATTTTTATTAATGATTTACCACTGCATATTAACGATCTGAGATATTTTTATATGCGGATGACTCCAACTTAGCTAAATCAAGCCCTATCTCAAACGTCAAAGATAATATTACTAAACTAGAAAAAGACCTTTCAGCTGTAAATGATTGGATGGAAGCAAACCGAATTAAACTTAACGTAGACAAGACTAAACTGATAG
>LJIJ01006008.1:0-10411 GCA_001718145.1 Orchesella cincta
GGGTTAACTTTTGCCTCGATATGAAAGACAGCATTTGTGCATGATTTTACCCACCCAACATGTCTTGATTATATTTACATGTTGATTGATTAATAGTAAACAGTTGAAGACATAAAAGCAAGGCGACGACGGGACGGGATACCTTTTTTGCATTTTGTAAAAGCCGAGTGTATGCTAGTAGCCAACAGGAAGGGTAAGATAGCAGAGATACATTTCATGCATATCCCTTCCACTGTAGTTTTGTGGTAGCAGATATGTAGGTTGGCTTAAAACCCTTTAATAAAACTACCACGGGTACACTTATTGGTCAAAGTATTTAAGAAAATCAACTTCACAATGTCTTGTGTTTTGGCTTCCAAATGGTCAATGGGACATAATTTTTCAACTCAAGCCCAGACTGAAACTTTTCTCCGAAATGCAAAAGAACCTTAGCTTCTGTGTGTGTCAAGAATAATTTCGAAAAATAACAATTCGTTACATTTTTGGCTTTACGGAGAAAAGTCAAAGTGAAAGGCAAGGCGACGACGCGTTGGGATATAGTTGTTGCCTTTCTTTAACATAGAGTGTATGACTATAGCCAACAAAAGTGGTAAGAAATATGAGCTGAAATCCATGCAACTCATTCAGCTAATAATTTGTGGTAGCATATATTTGGGTTGGGAAGAAGCCCTGTAATAAAATGACAATGAATTTGTTGGTTGGTGCAAGGATTTATAAAAATCTACTTCACAATGTCTTATGTGTCGTCGTCAATGGGACATACTTTTTCAACTCAAGTCTAGACTGGACCATTTCTCCGAAATGACACAGAACCTCTGCTTCTGTATGAATGAAATGTATCAATTTTTACAATTAGAGCCCAGACTCAACCTGCTTTCAAAAATACAAGAAAACAGGAGCTCTCATATGTTTCAGGCTAAAATTGAATCAAAATGATAAAAGATAATTCGATTAGTAGCAAACTCTTCATAGTACCCGTGTTTATTCTACCATAAACTTTACTTCATTTCATTTCCTTGCACGTCCGAGATGCTACAAGTGCAATAAACTACAATATTTTTATCTTGATGCTATGAAGTAATGATGGATGGATTTTTTGGCAATGCGAATATGTTTGTATTCATTTATATTGTTGAAATTGTAAATTATTGCGTTCGCTCAATGTGCGATGTCAATGTGCGTTAATAATGGATAATTACATGCGTCTCACATCATCTAATATTTCCAAGAAAGTTGCAACTCCAGTTCACCAGAGTGTACTCAACATCTTCATCGCCATGATATCTTTCAGCTAATTCCAATGGAAGTGTACTGAAAACGACGCTATCATAACATTTATTTCATGTGTCATAGTGTGCAACACTGCGAAGTCAAGTCATTTTCTGAAAGTTGTTAGATTACGTTTTTCTAATAATTATCTCAACTTCACATGGATTGTCCAAACAAATTCATACTATGCTCCTCTAAGGAAGGAATCGGATGTGTTTCGAAATGCAAACGTGATGGGTACTAAACTTAACATAATTTTGTTTCTGCACAAGACACTAAACAACTCGCGCTTTATATCGCTTAAGATTGAAATAATAATACTAACACGGGTGATAATGGCTACTAATTACATAGAACTGACCATTACTACGCTAGTTTTTGTGTCTAGGCTGTTTTCCACCGAACCACCTTTTCCCCGAAGGTCATTTTTTCCCCAAGCCACTTTTCTCCCAAACCATTTTTCCCTCGAGACGTTTTCCCTCAATCCTCTTTTCCCCCGAACAGTTTTCCCTCATATACTATTTTCCCCGACGTCTTTCCCCCAAATTATTATAAATTGCGTAGTACAGTTTTCTCAATTTATGTGTTTGGGTATTTTGCCGTAATTTTCCCATTCTAAAACATGAGGTGTATTTATATGAGTCTCACCAAGCACAATGTCGTAGAATCCAACATTTCGTCTCATAGGCTTCTTGAAGGTATGAATTTTTTTGTCAGAGTTTGCGACACTAAAGGCGTTTTTCTGCATCACAATGTTGTGAGGAAGACGATGCAACTCTTTAAAGTTCCAAAAAGTGCACCTAAACGCAGCTGGGGCCGTTTTGCCCCACGCACCCATGTTTTGGGGCCTTAAAGGGACATACGTTCTCCTACAAGATCACCAGCCATGTCTGCCCCTTAGCCATCTTATTTGTAGGACACAACATTTCTTTGGCTTCAAAACGCTACCCTCAGCTAAGGGGCACCTGTGGCTGGAGAGAAATCAAATCTATATCAGTTTTATTGGTTTTTATTTTAACATTAAAAAATAAATGGTACTCTATTTTCTGTTTCAGCTTTGAACAAATAAAGCGTTTTGCAATCAACCGAGCTTCACCTGAGGTTTACATACCAGTTGTCTATCCGATAAACTAACTTTCTTTTTCCAAAAACAAAAACATCTAAATGAAATGAATAATGTTAGTAATCACGTTTTAGCATGAAAATACAATATTATTAAAGTTTTCTGGGTTCAGTGTGGCCAATCCATTTTTGGAAACTACAGTTTTATCTTTAATATGAAAACGCGTTTTTTACAAATAAATATCCCAAATTTAACTGTAACTGTATTGGATTATTATAGCGTTTTAGGTAAACGGTGATTCTAGGAATCAGTATTACGAATGAGGTGAGTAAGAATATTTTATTATGCGACTAGTCAAAACCCCGAGTTGCTTTCATTACTCTTTTATCAGTACATTTGCACAATTATACTGTTTATGTCATTACAAATATAAAAGAAAAAGTCAAATTTTTATTGATTATTATAATATTACAAATATTATAGATTTATAAGTAATTACCCGTAAGGAACTGTAGTATCTTCAGTAACGCTGTAGCAATGCTACAGGAAGACTTTCAGATCTAACGCAGTTCAAATGGGAAGATTCGAGCTGCATGTTAAATCTGCCACAAAACTTTCAAACTTAGGAAGTTTCTGCAGCCATCCCCGTGTATTTCCCAAGATTGCAAGGAGAAAATTCATTTTTATTGACTCTTGTAATGCATTTCACGGGTTTAGCTAAACACTTGAACTCTGACATATCCTTGATTTCGTTTTTATTTTTTAAAGCAAATATAAAGTCGGATTTTATTTTAGTAATTGTTAGTATATTAGTGATAATGCGGTAGGTAGCTGCCTATAGTCATTAGTTATTTGAGTTCCTGAAGCGAGATAGTAGTTTGGAACAAAATTTCCAAAATTTCGAATGAAAACTGTTTAGTTGAATAAAATTCATACATTTTTAGTCATCCAATCAAATACGCCAATGCAAAGTAATAAACAAAGTGTAATTTTGCAGGTGCTGATAATTTTCTTATTAAATGCAATTTTTAGGTCACAACCAGCTACCGTGAAGGCTACCACGTCGTACATATACGTACTCAGCCACTGAGGAGGTGCGGAATCGCAGCCTATAATTTATCCAATTCAGGATGGAAAGCGAGTATGATTCATATGCGTTATAGCCTAAACTAACATATTTAGTTAAAATTTAAATCCTAAAATTAAATTGTTCAGTATCCGTTATGTTTTAACTTACTTTTCAGACAAATGTTTGAGCCTAGTAGTCTGCCTTCAGTCCACGTAAGTTACGCATTATCAGACTTTTTTATAAATCGGATATTTTTTTGGTTTTCAATGACAAAATAAACTCCTTTACTCAATAATAATTACTACGACATATTCACAGACGGAGGTGAAGAACTGTTTTTGGTTCAATACTCTATCTTATGAACATTTAAATCGAAAAACCATGCTGCAGTTATAATTTTACACAAAACACGAACGATATGCTTTGTTGACAAATTGGCTAAAGGTAGATATAATTATTAGATTACTAATGTATAAGTGTACAAGGTTTTGTGCCTCTTTATAAGCAAAATGCGCCATAGAATCTATTGATTGTAGATCTTGAATTACGACCTTACTGTTGTTTGAATTGTTGTCATATGCTTGCAATTAATAACCCTAAGATTGACGAAATTGTGTGTAAAAATTTAACTTTTCAAGGGCCGTTCCTCCACCTTTGCCCTAGGCCTCCCTTAGTCACGCTACGGCACTGAAGGATTGTGATATGTTGGAATTTGATTTTGCAATAAACAGGTCAGAATGTTTTTATTTCTGGACATGAAAGTAATTACAATTACGACTGAGAATCGTCAGTCAGAATGGTATTGAAGATTGCAAAAGGGCGAGACAAACATGTTAAACAATCTATAGAAAATTTATGAACCTCACAAATGCCATCAATTTCAATATCACGCGTACAAATGTTGTCATTGGAATGGTATTTAAATTTTCTAATGAGTGATTTTAATTGTAATGTCGCAGTTTTTTCTTGTGTTGTGAATCTTGGTGTGATGTACGAAGGGATTATCAGAAAGGCTGGATCAACTTTATTTTGCTCTCATTTAAAAACGCAATTTCTGTATTTAACCAATTTATTCTGTATATTTTCTATGACTCTAAAACCAGGTCAAGGTTAAACCTAATTAATTTGTTTTGTGTTTTATAGTAAATCAGAAACTTTTTACTGGAGAGATGACTGACTGACTTTACCGATTCACAACTTAATGTTAAGTTGCGAGTCAAATTCCCGTATATCGCATCAGCTCGTCATCTTCTTACGCAAGAATGTCGCAACTGCATAAAGCCATTCATTCTGTATAAAATTGTGTGTATTTTATTAATTTTCTCTGTTTATTAAATTTGTGCATGCGAATTGTATGCTTTATAACGACTGAAAGCCTTGGTTGTACAATACACAATTGTAAGTTTATTTGTAATTTTATTTTTTAAAATGGGTTAGTTTATTCACACCAATTTCAGATCATTTAAAATCGCTGTGACTATACAAATAGCATTTCTAATGTCTTTGATCAATTTTGCCTCAACATCTTGCAATTTACCCGCAATTATCTGAGCTTCCAACAGATTTTCTAGACCTTCCTCCAATTTGTTCATTGTTACTTTTGTAGCTGCTAACCCATAAAGAGTTTCCACGACATATTTATGCTCTCGTCCGTGTGTTTTGGTATATGCAACTAACATTTTCTTTAATATTTCAAGGGCTTCTACATTTGCTCCTGTTTTCTTAAGCGCTAATACGAAGTAATTTCCCACAGTATTTTCTCCAATTCCGAATTTGTTATTGTGGATTTGATGTAAAACCTCTGGTTTTCTAAAAATGGAGACTGCTTCTTCATATTTCTCCATGCGAACTTTAAGGATCGCAATCTGCAAGCGTGACTTTGGAGCCTTGGATTGCTCATTCCTGTCAACAACATTTAGTTTTTTCTCTATTTTTTCTGCATCCAGCAAAAGTTTCAGGGCTTCTTCAAGGTTGTCCATTTTTCCATGTACACATGCAATTTTAAGCAGTGTGTTGACGACAGATTTGTGGTTTTGCCCATGTATTTTGGTAAATGAATCTAAAAGCTGGTTTAATATTTGAAGAGCTTCCTCATAAGCTCTTGTTTCCATCAATGCTTCGGCAAACGCGAGTGAAATTAGGCTTTTATTCTTCTGGTGTAGTTTGTAAGCAAAGACTTGTTCCACATCTGGGTTTTTGAAAATGACTACAGCTTCCGCGTATTCCTTCATGTAGACTTTAAGTGTTGCAATGATTGTAAGTAAACTTGCCGTATGAAGATTGCTTTCACCTTTTCTTTTGGAAAGTTCATACAATGTGTTAATTAATTCGAGTGAGTCTCCATAATGTCGTTCGGCTAGTAGAAAGAAGGAAAGATTGGTTCCAGCAATTATCCAGATGATGTCAAGCTCACACAACTGTATTAATCTCTTCCCAATTTCATTTAAGTAGCAATAAGTTTTTTCTTTTTCATTCAATCCGTCAAGCAAGTCTTGTTGACCATGAAACGTAGAAAGTGGCTCGTCTGGGTAAAAATTATTTATGCATGTATCGCACCAAATCAAAGCTCCTTCAAAGTTTCCCATTTCCAAATAGTTGATAAATGCTATGACAGCCGTTTCAACGAGCTCCTGTTCATTCTTAGGCAGTCCCCATTGCCCCATAAACATAGTTTTGATTAGTTCCAAGGATTCGTCGATTCTATGAAGGTCTTGGAGCGTTTTTGCTATGGAAATGTTAGTGTGCCAGAGCAAATTGACATCCCTTTCTGGATCCTGAAGGCTCATAAGTTTTGCAGTAACTTGATAAAAAGCTTCCAGGCACTCTTCATATTTCTTCTCTTCTCGTAAATGTAGGGCTAGGAGGTACTCCATTCTGACGATTGGAGCTGTTTCGTTTGGTGATAGGTAGTTTTTTAGTATTTCATGCCATTTCTTGCAAAATTCAGGATATTCTTTCCCTGTAGCTCCATAGTCTATCAGAACGCTACCAACGTTGAAGGGAACAATAGAAAACTCTTTAACAACGACAGAAAAGGCACTGCTGAATTTTAAGACTGACTTTGCATGTCCAACTTCTTCCAAATCAACTTTGCGAACGAAAAAGGACAGACAATCCCTCAGCACCTGTTCTTCCTTCCTCTCATTTTTTAAATCACTTCTGGTAACTTCCTGAACCAACCTATGGATACTGAGCATTTGCTTATCTGGTTGGCTGTTGATCATACCATATCTTATCAAATTTTGCAGTGCGGAATCAACCTCAAAATCTGATTTCTTATGAAGTATAATACATTTTGGATATAGATCCATTAGAATTTTATCCGGCTCAAAGTATGCCATCATGTTCAGGAGTTGTATGGACAGTTCACCGAATTCCTCTTCTGAAGCAATTAAATTCGTTGTGATTTTCCATGTTGTGTAGGTAGTCTGAGAATATTTATTGTTGGCAAGCTTCCCTATTTTTGCATTCAAGAACTGTTTAGCGTTTGTGTCGAAAGTGGAAAGATACTCCTTTATTTCAAAGGATCTCAAGGTGCCCCGTTGTTTGATGAAGGATACTGCTTGGTGGATTGCCAGTGGAAAATACTGGAGCCTTGTTACCAACTTCGATATAATATCATCTTGAGAAATATTTTCAATTGCCAGCCCCTTTTTAACGAAAGCTGTAGCGTCTTCCTCTTTTAGCTCTCCAATTGTAAGTATTTTACTTGGTATTTCGCTCCATTCTCTGTCTCGGGACGTGATAAGGATTGATGGTTTTGTTGTGACCCGAGTGGGCATGAAGTTATCAAGATGCTCATCATCACTACTTGTGACGTTGTCAAATACAAAAAGAGCATTCTTTCCCTCAAAGAATCTATAAACTTCATCAACAACGGTTTTGATATTTTTTTCTGAACCATCCACGTCCTTAAGTGTAATTTTCAAGTGATCTTTTGCAACAATTTTGAAATCTCTGGTCATATCTTCTTCTCGCTCTGCTTGTATCCAAATAACATTCCCATCGTAGTATTCCGAGTAAATTTCAATGTATCTCCGACATAGCTCGGTTTTCCCAATTCCCCCAAGCCCAGTTACGGATGCAGTTTGAGTTACAATGGTTCTTGATCCTGTTTCGTGTTCTTGTGCTGTCATGTACTCATGCAACTGGGCAATTTCAGCTTCTCTTCCTGTGAATAAATGGACTGGAGAACGAACTTCAAAGCGAATTCGCTTTCTTGTTCTTGATTCCAAATCTGGTAGAGCAACCAGTGAAGCTGATGATGATGATGAAGCTGCTGGTGTGCTTTCGAGCTGGTTGAAAATATACTTAGCGCCTGTTTGAAGGGTTTCCTTTAAAGCGTCACGAACAACATAATAAGCATTTGCTTTATTGACAATGATGTCATAAAACTTTGCTACTTTTTCAATGCGGTGTTCAATCGCCCTCTGGAAGTAAAAGCAAATAATTATGGTTATTACATTCTGTTATTACTGGTCACTTTGATTCTTAGAAAAACATTAGCAATATTTCAAAAATATGAAAACTTACCAGAGATTCTTTGTCATATTCATCAAGTATGCCCTTGGACTCAAGATAAGCGATGAAGGATACACTGCAGTTAGTAAGGCGAAGCAACTCGTGTTTATTTCTCCGAATGTGTTCTAGTTGACATGGTTCCATTTTAACAAATCGTTTTGTAATAAATATTGCACAGGTCTTGTAGAAACCAAAAAAAGTCTTTCTACTTATTTGGAATAAAATAGTCGTCGAACTGAGCGAAATTCCACTACATCACAACTTATTCTGTTGACATCCGAAAAGTTTTGTGGGTTTCCGCTTGATGATTCATGTTTTTGCCAGATAAAGCTGTACTGAGTAAACGGCCGAATGAAAATTCAAGGTTACATTGACATTGATGATAAACAGGGAAGAGAGATCCCAGCAAAGTACATGAGTAATAATCCATAATCCATGAGGCACAATTTTTTATAACCTTGACTGTGGTTTCCACACTGATAATAATGAACTCATTTGGTTATATTGGTCCCGTTTAAATTGGATAATAATATAAACCTAAAGCGAGGCTATTCTTCTGATGTTTCAACCAAATAGAAGTATACTGTTGTACCATTACTTACAGCGTGTATATATACCTGCGCGATTTTGCAGACTGCAATTTGTTTGTTGGGCGGCTTGTGGTTCTCTAGGTGTTGGAGACAATGCAATTCAGTTTTCAACAGGTCGGGTGATGTAAGCAAATTAAATGGAACTTTTTAATAGATTTGGTTAGTGCCAAAAACTCTTTTATATAATAACATAATGAAATTATCTTATTAGAATGTATTTCGTCGTTTACAATTAAATATCAAGTGGTTATTGACTTACTATCATCACTATCTAGCCCAGAAAGGGGCTGCGAAGTCATCACTCCCTTCCTATTGCGACCCGGGATGACGAACGGGATCCGGAGATGAAAGGGGATGAAAGGTGAGGTTGAAATGTTGTTTTTTCAGCAGATATAACAATTTGAATTATATATTTATGGCAACGCTTTAATTAAACGAAGCCCTTTATGAAGAGCACTTTTGTCAGACCTTATCATGAAAAGCAGAATTGTTTACATGCATTTAGTTAAAACAAAAAAAATGTAAATTAATGTAAAGATTCAAACAAAAAATAAAAACAAAAACTTAAAATACAGAAAGCGTTAAAAATCAAAAGGATCTAAAAAAAAAAAAATTAAAACATAAATATAATTGCAAGATTGTTATATTCTGCTGAAAAACACATTTCACCTCACCTTTCATTTTCCCCTTTCATTCCGCCAGGTCTCAACTCCTTTCTCGCGAATAATAAAATGAATGACTTCGCAGCCTTCTGGGTCTAATATGATGATAGTAAGTCAATAACCACTTTATTTTAATTGTAAAACGACGAAATAATCTAGTAAGTAATTTCATTATGTTATATATAAAAGAGTTTTGGCACTAACCAAATCATTAAAAAGTTCCATTTAATGTTGCTTACATCACCCGTGTTGAAACTGAATCATTTTCCAACAAAACCATAGATAACACAAGCCGCACAAACAAATTGCAGTCTGCAAAATCGCGAGGTATATTACACGCTGTAAGTAATGTGTACAAAAGTATACTTCTATTTTTTTAAACCATCAGGAAGAAGGCCTCGTTAGGTTTATATATTATCCAATTAAACGGGCCAATACAACCAAATGAGTTAATTATTATCAGAGTGGAAACCACAGTCAGGGTTATAAAACATCGCGCCTCATGCATTATGATACCCATGTGCTTTGCTGGGATGTCTCTTCCCTGTAGCATCCATGCAAATATACCTTGAATTTTCATTCGGCCGTTACTCAGTATAGTAGCTTTTATCTGACAAAAATATGAATCATCAAGTGGAAACCCACAAAACTTTTCGCACGTTAACAGAATAAGTTGTAATAAACGATTGGATGTAATGGAATTTAGCTCAGTTTGAATAATATTTTATTCCAAACAAGTACCAAGATTTTGGTTTGCTTTCTACAAAACCACCAATTGTGCAATTATTATTACAAAACAATTTGTGAAAATGGAACCATCTCAACGAGAACACATTCGGAGAAATAAAAACGAGTTGCTTCGCCTTACTAACTGCAGCTGTATCCTTCATCGGCTTATCTGAGTCCAAGGGCATACTTGATGAATATGACAAAGAATCTCTGTAAGTTTCATATTTTTGAAATCTTGCTAAGTGTTTTTCTAAGAATCAAGTGACCATAATAACAGATGATTAATCCACTAGATTATTTGCTTTTACTTCCAGAGGGCGATTGAACACCGATCTTGAAAACAGTAGGCAAAGATTTTTATGACATCATTGTCATAAAGCAATGCATTA
Organism: Orchesella cincta; assembly: GCA_001718145.1. Taxonomy (NCBI): domain Eukaryota; kingdom Metazoa; phylum Arthropoda; class Collembola; order Entomobryomorpha; family Orchesellidae; genus Orchesella; species Orchesella cincta. Next base: position 10,293 of record LJIJ01006008.1, read on the forward strand.
TATGTTGTTTCGTAGCTTTTGTAAAGGAAACCCTTCAACAGCGCTAAGTTATTTTAACCACTCGAACGCACACCCAGGCAGCTTTCTATTTCATCATCATTTGGTCAGCTTCCCTGGTT
>LJIJ01006009.1:0-10410 GCA_001718145.1 Orchesella cincta
GATTTGCAGTTTCAGTCTTGATAACTGCTCTCTTCAGCCCTGGCGCTCGCTCTCCTCTTCACAAGTTGGGAAAATGCGAACAGCATTGGTAAGCGACACACGTTTTACACAGTATGGACAAGTTCCTTGTCTACACGAAAGATTATTATGGTTTACAATGTATACTTAATAGCTTTTTGCAAAATTAAAAAGAAAAATGATAGTGATATTTTTCTAACTGCAAAGACCTGTTAATGTTGAACCATTTGGCGATGCAGACTCGATGAAAAAGATGGCCACAAGCAAGAGTGCAGATTATCAACTCATCAGTTTGTCCTTGTAGTTCTTGCGGACGTTCAGTGAGAGCACCCTGACAAATGCTGCAGATCATCGACATGATGAGATCTGATCTTTGAATTTCAGGTGGAGAGGTGTTTATGGCCAATCTTAGAAATCAAAGAGACATAAAAATCCCTTAATAACAAACAAAACTATCTGAATCTCAAACAAAATCATACACAATGTGCAATTTCAAGTGAAAGCATCAGTGTGAAACACGATGCAAGTCCATGACTTACCAATTGAAAGCTGTGGTAGGACCGGGTGGCCAATTTGCTACTTGATTTTCGTATTTTACTCCTCCGAATTTATTTAATAACTAATTCAGGACAATACGTAAATTCGACTGAAGACAACTATAATAACATATGTATAAATCGGGAATTTCAAGTTAGGTAACACAAAGTGGAACCACCAAAAATACTAGCTCGAAAAATTCTTAAAGGAGATACAAATGCGTAGTTATTTGGTGACAGACTGAAAGCTGAAATGTGTAACTGATATTTATCAACTACAACTCATAAATGTGCATACAGGCTCCGCAAACAAACTACATAACAGATAGCAGGGAGAGCCTCTAATGCACCCAAGTTTTGGGTTTTATCAAAGCATTCAAATGACTTCCTGGACTGCTCTCTGCACTATTTGCTCAGTTTTAGCATGCGAAAGTATTACCGTTACTGTAGGTTGCATCATGCTAATATTTCATGTAAGAAACAAAGCTGCTACATGGTGGTGGGTGTTCATTTGTGTGTATATATTTCGGTCACCTCCAAGACCTTATGACTCAATATGCTTTGTTGTTGCAAGCAAGTGTGTGTATGGTTTTTGGTACGTAGGCTGTTGACACGTATATAAAAACAACCGGATGAATATGTGATGCTTCGCCTTTAAACCAAATCATCACTCATATGCAGACCACTTTTCAAGTGTAGTCAACCTTACCCCAACTGACCTTGAACCTGGTTAAAATCCCCCTTTAACTATCAGCATTCGCTTCATCCAATTTTGTGGAAAGCGGACCAAGATTGTAGTAAGGTAATAGTTTCAGTGTTGCTTATAAAGCTAACATTCAACATCAACAACCATCCGGTTTTATTATTTTTTTCAAGGATAATTCTCAGATCAAAAATCCTACTTTCTAATTCGGATCATTAAGGATTTTCATTACCAAATCACCTTGCAGCATCATGTCATGTCTATGTTTTTCAGGTGACCGGATACAGTTTAGATTACGTTTGTTCTTTTCGAGTCGGTTTCCTGCTTTTCTCATAGGGGTACGATACTGCTGTATATTTTCATGACTGAAGGTAAAGTGGACAGGTGAAGGCCATTGACACACATTTTGGGACACATGTACCTTGCTGAGTTTTGTAAAAGGTTCGGGATGCAGAAAGTAAAGTAGGTTTGTTCGTAGCTACATACACATATCAAATACTAACGGTTTGCATACACATATGTACTTGATACTATGCAAAACAACATGAAATTATCATTTATGAAAACGCTCATTCAGAGAGTCCTGAACTGAGCAAAATCATACATCATTTATTAATAGTGACCAGACAATTTTCTTTATGTATTGATTTCATCATAAAATGCATTGCCAACACTGATCGCAACCTTGTAAGTCGTCAGTTACACAATATAAATGTATACCGAATTGTAGACGGCCAACGTATTTTGATTTCAAAAGTAGAATAATAAATATATGCGATGTACTCCCAATGCTCATGTCACTTAAAAACCTAGCAATTTTCATGATAGATAACATAACACATTTTTTACTCTAATGTATGCCTCATATTGTTAAAACAAAAGGATTACTGTCACATTTACATCACGCAACACAATAAATACAAAACAAAGGAATGCCTCATCAATATCTTCTTTTATGTGGAAAAGGCCAATAAACGAAGGAAGTAGGAATATATCGATAGTACGATCTCACGCTCTGCTCTACTCCTTTGCGCGTATACCAATAGATTCCCTGTAAATATGCTTGATTGACATTTTAGGGCACACAACAATGTTCATATACTATATTCATCACTCACTTGTCTCACTTGTCAAATAAATAATGAAGACAGATGAATGACTAAAGGAAAAACTGAGTTCACGAAGATTTTTCATTGTACATAAATCTTGAAGCAGGTTTGAGATGAGAAATTCAACAAGGTAGAATTTATGCTAGGGGTATCCTAAAATCAAGCAAGGACTCATGTTTGACAGCCTTCATTTCTTCGTGTGAAACGGTTCAACTTTGGTATTCATGTCACGTCACATACCATCAATCAATTGGATTAGGAACGTGATGTAAATCAACAATAAGGTTGACAGAAACCCTCAGGTGAATTTATAAATTAAGACCCTAGCTGAAAAACCTAGTAAACCCTTGCTTGTGGATCGTGAGAAATTTCAGAAAGGGCACGGGACCCCGTTATTGTGCTCAAGGCTGTGTCTCATTTTGTTACACATTTGTTCCACATCATGTGAGTTGTATGGCATTATTGTACCTGCCACATCATGCATAGTGAGTGAACCTTGTCTCCATTTGCAGTTCAACCGATGAAAGGTTGACACATTCTGCCCGTGGATCTTCCACGTTGCTGGTAACATTCATCGTCAGTTAAGAAGTTGTTGTGGTCAGTAGCTGTGGAAATGTGTGACAGCACTAGTGCTCATTGAAATGTTCTTATAACCGATAAACATCTTTTAGTTGTCAGTATAATTGGTGGAAAAGTGTAACAATAGCTGAACAAGTAATACTGTTATAATTTAACACGGAATATTCTATACTCGTCACGGTTTTCGTAACTCTTATTTGAAAGAAATCACTGAATGCGTACGGTTACCAGAAACACTGTTGGAGTTATTCCGAATTAGGAGTTATAGCTTACGAGCATTGATTTTGATGTTACAATGCAGTGCATAGCTTTCCAAGCAAAAATTTGATACAGTGACTCTGCGCTTAAAGTAATGAGGTAGTATATGTGACAGGTAGAAGACAAGAATCCACCTTTTTTTAAAAAAACCTCGTTCTCCAACCGATCAGAATTATAAATATGCAGACAATCCAGCCAAAAACGATAACCGGGCACATCTCATTACATTCCAGTAGTTCACATGACGGATATCCCAAAGCAGAGCAAGAATATTAGATTGGGGCAAAGTGTAACAGGGAGTGGAAACATCGGCTACCAGCAACATCCCCTACAATTAAGAAGTTGTTACACCTATTTTACGTTGGCTTTACATTTTGAAGCTCATGAATCTCAATATTTCCAAAAATAGACTTCTACAACTTCAATATCAAGTGACATAACGCGGACTAAAAATGCTATATTGAGCTCGGGCATTACCACCGACTGAGTCTACATTCGGTTCAAAACATTTATCATGGCCAATTGAGGTTCAAATAACATTTGATAGGAAGTGCATGAATAATCGTTTCTGTATTTCGAACGTGTGGTATTTCACATCAAACATTGAATATGGATATGTGATTACGAGCACTTAGCTTAGTTTTGCTCCTAATTCTACTCTTATCTCAAGTCCTTGCACATGCAACCTCCATTTTTGGTATAAAGAAGACTTTCGTATCATATAATAGTAAAAGTTGATCTTTTGCTTAGGAAGGTTTGAATGCATGCTTTGAAATACATGTTTTCTGGGTCAGTTTTCAGACACCAACAACAGAGGAGACTTGTTTGCACGCAATAACGTTCATACAAGAGTTTGCAGTCATGTTTCATGGAAAAAATACCAAAGAGGGATTTTTATAATAATCTACCTTCATATGTCAACATTTAAATGCATAATGGTGCATTTTATTTGATGTTCAGTTTGTTTTAGAAGGGCAATGGTTGTCACAAGCCCACAGCTAGCAAGCCATTAGAATAGACTATGCATCTTCAGTCAATTCTGTGTACATTGCACTTCATTTCTCTTCAGGGTGATGATGATATGATAACCATGAAAATGTAGAAGGGCAGCAAACCTTTATGAGCAAGAAAAAGCAAAAAAAAAAAATATTGGAGAGAGAAACTATCGGTCATATATTTCTTTTCAAAATATAACAAAACATTATGGCGCTACAAGACACTCTACTATACGAATTAATGTAAAACATCATATCTTTAGATAGAAAAAGTTAAGTATATCAACTTTCAAGTATTGGAGCGATCAACACTCAAAATTTACAAAGCAATATTTTGTACGCACAACAGTTAAATTCGAATATTCGTTCAAGGTCTGCCAGTATTATTATTTAGTAACAGTTTAATAGTGCTTATAACATTATAGCAACAGTCGAGCTCCACGCTTCGAATGTCAGCACGCCCCTCATTCCTTAACTCGACGATGTAGGTGTACATCCTATTCACGTAGTCGTGAAGCTTCTGCGTTGTATTGGCCGGATTGATGGGTTGTTCCGAAGAAGGGATGCTTGCATCTGTCGCTTCAATATTTTCAGGGGTTACTGCTTCCTTGACGATGGAGGCTGGATTAGCCTCTGACGCAGGTGCTTTCTCATCGCTCTCCAGCTCAATGATTTCCACATCATCATCGGTGCGGCTGCCAACACCCCTTCAGTAACCATCGTCAGGTCAATGATTTCTACGTCCTTGTAAATTGCGACTTTTGCTGCCGGAGGAGGTTGACCCTCGATATTCTTCTCTCTATTTGAATGGACGTCAGCGAGGTACTGGAAGGTCTGATTGAACTGGAAAAGTAAAAGTGCAAATGTGTATAGTTTATACTAATTTTTCTGTACATAAAATCTTCACCAGAAAGTTGTGTATACCTTTTGGAAGAAGATGTCAGTCGCTAACCAGTTCTCTATATCCAATGGAAGCAGCACATGTCTAGGCTCGTTCAGGTACTTAAGAACAGAGTTGACCCAAGCGTCACTTCCATATCGTCCGTAAGCATCCTGGTTGACTTGAAAGGTGGCCATGAATTTCTCCAAGATCGATTTGCGTCTTGCTGTCAGTTGTCGCAGATTCCTGGTTTCTACCTTTTTGGAAAATGCCATTGGATCTCCATTCCTCCTTGCGATTGCTATGTGCGCAAGCCATTTCCTGAAAAACAAAGATAAATTTACAAATTTTTGTACAAATCTGATTCTACACTTGAGGTAAAGCTTTGCTTTCTCTTTTAACTCACGCATCAATACTCTTTCTACGTCTGCGACTTTGAGTTGGGGCCATTTTAGTCTCCTCGTTGCTTCCGTCAAAGTTAATTCAAGTCTTCAAATCTTCAGCTTGTCTGGAAAGTAATGAAAATCAATTAGAATTCGGGGAACTTTGGAAATATAATTAGTAACTTTTGTTACATTTATTTACCGTATGGAGTCTTCAAGGTTTCTCGATGGCTTTCCCTGCAGGTTTCCAGAAATCGGAGACCGATCTAGGAAAACAGAAAAAACTCAAGTTATTTTCTAAGAAACTTTGAACTGCTTCTGGAAACCTTCCGGTATTTACTCACAATTTGAATAGCGGTACAAACGTTTGACTGGAGAAGCAGTACTTTCTTCGGAAATGTACAAAAGTGACTATTAGGACAGACTGCGGAGAACTGGTAGTCAGCAAGACTTCCGAGAGAATGAAATCTTGTTGCCGAAAACCATCCTTTTATACTGTACAACCCAAGGTCATGACATGACCTTTATCTCTATCCTCGCGTATGACTGCAGGCAAACAGAAAAGCTTGGAAAACGTCTTTTTGCATTTTGGTACGTATTGAATATCCCAAATTTGCATTTTGTAATATGGGCCTTGAAGCGTTAGCGTTTCATCGCTTCAGTTCGATATGCAAATACTTTTCCACTTCTCCTCATTCTGTTCTGCTTACGGGCACTCTTACACATGTGTAGAGTTGAGTTAAATAGTGACGTATGGCTGACCTCTTCGTCACATGGTGTATTTGGTGCGTAGTACAACGTTCACTTTGTTCCAGTAACTTTCACAAGAGAAATATTTCTCCGGAATTTGTTCCTAATTCTAAAGAAATGGAATGCTGCCCAATCTACAAAGTTTGTTGAAAACAATGTGGTATTGATACAGTCGATACCGTTAGCAAGCAGGAAGTCATGTCAACTTTATTGTAAAATTGATGCTGCGATGGTTGAAATGGGATGGAAACAAATGGACTTGCTTCAGAGAACAAAGAACTGTAAGGCTGAATGAGAAACTGTGAAGCACATAGGGTAAGGTGATCCAACGTGCTTCTCTGCTATAATTTTTATTTGTTCATCGCACAAGTTGTAGGTCGAAACCTTACTAATGGAAGCATGTGCTGTTATAAGAACTAATAAGTATTTATTTATATAAAATTGTCATTCACAAAGCTGTTATAAATAATTTACATTAAAAACAGAGCCATCTCATTCAAATCAATCCTGCTTTTGCGTTTTCATTATTATCAATCTCTATCGCTGTTTCCAAGATGTCATCCAACTGGCCAAGTTTATTTTACTTCACGGAGCACCAGGCTGTGTTAACTGATGGTTTTAAACATTCTTGATGCAGTTAATTCTTAATCAATTTGACTTTGCATAACTTGTACTCAAACATGTACATAAAATGTAACTCCTTGATTTGTTATAGAAGAAAAATTCTTTCTTATCGCTGTTTACATCAGAATTCTCTTAATAGTTGCAAACCTCATTCAAAATTAAATTCTTTTTAAATCGATCCTGTCTGTTATCTGTTCGGATTTGAAATAAACACAGGTTATTACAGAGTTTAGCAAAACTGTGAAATGTGGCAATGAGAGATACACTCTGGTTTTCATTGAATAATCAAGTCATGCTTTGGTTTTGCCTCTTGTCACTCGTCCATCGTTAGGAAAACCTCTTAGATTTTCTGACGTTTCAAACCTTAATTTAATATGAAAAATATCTAACAAAACTTTTACTCTATCCTTTTTTTGAACGACAGACTTATTATCATTTTACCCATCATCTCCTCATCACTATCATGAAATACCTTTAAGTAGCCTCCATATCTTGGGCTCATGTCATGTACTGCAATTTCTGACCGAGAAAATACTTGGGACAGGAAGCAGTTTGGCGCTTCTGCTCTAAGCATTTTGATTACATACACTGACATCAGTAAGCATTAGTTTTAAAGACGGCTTACATGAGAATTGTGTTTCAGATATTGCTCGGGATCGAGCCTGATCAGAAAAAAAAGAGACGACAGGCTTGCTAGCAATGCTCCGACTGAGATGAATCAATTGTAAGTAGGTGTTAAACGTTTCTGCGCTTGCAAAAAAACGAACCTCTCATAATTTAGCAGTTGCTTACGAAGAGCAGTGAGTCAGCATAGTGACGGACGCTTGATGAAAGCTCACGAGAACCAGATGATCATTCGTCATCATTTCCGATACGTTTCACACAAAAGGAGTTTAGTTGCACCAGCTCAGTGTAAACACTTCAGTTAAACAAAAATATAACCGCAAAGTGTGAATAGTTGACTATTTTACAACGGGCGTACATCCAAAGCTGAAGGTATCTGCATTTGAGTTTTATTCTGTTCTGTCTAACATTAAGTGAAATTTGTGTTCATTTTATTCATTGCGGTGTGGTGTTTGTGGAATTCAGGTTGACAAAATGAGTGCTGACACAGTTCCGGCTTCTACAACATCCCTGGGCAGTATTCAAGTGTTGCCCTACGATGGACAAGAGCTCCAGAGAAACGTGCTCGAACTGAGAAGAAAGACGACGCCATCACTTACGAAATCGAGCAGGTGGACCCTTCTGTTGACTTGCAGTTGCAGCTGGACAACAACCCACCGCAAATTCGAAAGAGGAATTTAGAGCACTGAATGGAGCTAGTGGGAATGAGAATGATTCTGTTGACTTCCCTGCCTTTGGAGCATTCCGATAACTGAAACTGCCAGCTGGTCGATGAAACTATCCCATGGATTGAAGATGATTGGGAGACTGTTGATTACAGGCAGGAGCTACCTGTTCCGCACAAGTGCCCAAAGTGTGGAAAACTGCATCTTTCTGTCTTTCACAAGAAAAAAATCACCAACTGGGGTAACTAATGCCAGATCTGAGTTTAATCCTATGCTTCATTTGAGGTATTCGTTTGACTGATTTTTGCGTTTGACTTGTTATCCACAGAGCGGGCGCCACTCAAGTGCAGGGTTTGCAGCAACCCCCTTCAACGGTGTTACGACTTACCACCAACTTCATCAGCCGCACAAAATGTGAGCACCAATCGACACCATGAACTTTTCCTTGTGGGCCTGGATTTTAGATAATTAAAGCTTTTTAAAGATGTAATTCCTTAATTACCTTAGATAAAATACTTGCATTGTGGAGGGAAGATTTCAATGGTTTATTAAAACATTTGTATCAGTAAAAAAGTGAGAAACCGAATTTTAAACCCTTGAAAAATTAACGAAACCAGAGTTTCACTTGGGGAAAGATTTATCCTGCGTCAGAGAAAAGTTGAACGCGTTGGAATGTTGAAGAGAACGTAACATTAGTAACCAACAAATAGGCATATCATTTTGATATTGTAAGGAGCAAGTCTGTGAGCGACATACATAACAAATTATCAGATAAAAATAGGTTGCCACTGGCTGGTATCGACCCCAGCACCTCAAGTTAGGCCCCTTGCACTCTACCAATTGAGCTACAGCGGCATTTGTGGGAATACGCTAGGAATAATCCTAGCCAATCTACTACTATTCAGATCTACGCTCTCACAATATCAACTTGTATATATATAAACATAGCTTGCCTGATTCTCTCATATTGTAATGCCGAACTTTCACCTTAATTGTCTTGTCAATGAATGAAGAAAAACGACGAGTGACGATGATGATTTGGGAATGTTGAAAATATTCAGTTAAATATGATTTTACATAAATTTCAATGCAACGCAATTAAGTAATAAACTGTAAATGTAATGTGCGAACGATGAAGATAATAATTAATTTAAAATAAATTTTAACCATCCGTTTTAGTATCCGTCATTTCGAAGTAGGATGAAGTGTAGAGGCACGCAAGATACATACTTCAGATGTAATTCATTCTTCACATATAAACGCACGTTAAAGGAGATGCCACTGCTCATTGAAAGTAGTTGTATAACTTTAATTTCAAACAAGCTATAATTTTCCATATACCATCGTTTTCTAATGTTGTATTTGTTTGCGAAAGCAATATGAAGCATGTATGTTCCGAAAGTGAATGAAAAAACAAAGAGTTTATCGAAGAGCAACTTTGGTACTAGATTCTACATCCTCAGTTATGATTGCAATTTTGCAATCTGCCGTAACATAGATTGCGGTACTCTGCAAAGAATGTTGCTATATAAATATGCATAGAGAAAACACGTTCAATGAAGTTTTGTAATCTACATCTCTCTCTAATTTGGCATCTTATGATACTATAATTTATATGATCTAAAGTCTCTATTAAGATGAATGCATGTATGTATTTACATCACGCTCAAGATTGAGATGAGAGAGACGCTCGTGTAAAATACTTTTGTTAAAAAGTTAGCTCAGTTTACGCCCATCTTGAAAGTATCCTGACGTGTTGTAACAAGAATTTCATCGTCTCAGAAAATAAAACGTAGAATGCACAAAATGATTAGCTTGTCGCTGGACGAATCATTTTATCATTCGTCATTCTACAATGAGGTCACATAAAATGGTACGTGCACACAGCAGCCTTGTACAAATACATAAAAATATTCTGCATCTCTGCAAGCCTTCGTAACAGCATAACAAGTTTGGAATTGAAACTGCTATTTCTTCTCGTACTTGTGCATGAGAAATGTTCAGATCCATCTCCGTGAAAAAAAGTATAATCCACATCCACTCCGGATGTAGATTGTGGGCAATCCGTTTGCAGTCTTCAGAAGTTCAGTTAGCTAAACGGCGACTAATTTTCTAGATACCACACCGGACTTATAATGGCCCTTTGATTTTAATTAAAAATATCGTTCCTGTCATTTCAAGCTTGCTCATGTCTCACTTACATGTTGGTCATCTTAATGGCAATGACGCAGAAAAATGAAATGACAAACGAACGTCCCGTAGACAAGTATTGTCATACTTTGCTGA
>LJIJ01006010.1:0-10408 GCA_001718145.1 Orchesella cincta
GTACCTTTTATCTATTGTAACGTATTTTTAAATTTGTCAACGTCCACAACATTTGAAAGCTTGCTTATATGACTGATTTTTGAAGTAAATTACAAAAAGGCATTTTAAAAGGATATACAGGGTGGATTGTATACGTGTGATTCAAAATGAATTATGCTTAGTTAGCTACTCGAAAGGATTTTAAAAACTGATTTAGTTGCTGGAGAAGTTGTCAATAATGTTTGTGATAAATAAATTTGTTATGTACACAATTTCATTCGGTAGTTTTTATTACAATGGGGTAAATGAAAAACAACGACTAAACGTTGACAATTATCAGTATCAATTGTAATATTTAATATTCATGTTTCCCTTCTGAAGGAAAAAACTGGTAAATTCACACGAATACTTTTACAGCATGCGAGCCCACCAATCTAGAATTTACGCATGTGGTATTTCCCTACCGCAAGCTACATCTCCAAGGATTTATAATTCTCACGCTATAATCAAGTAGAAAATCACAGAATGCATCACGCATTCAACACTCAATTCATACATTTTACCGTTGAGTGCTTGTGGTTGTGGAGAAAAATAACCAAAAGATGGTTTGTACCTAAGTTTTTCATTAAGTGCTGGAGTAGATTGAGTCTGAAATAAATTCATTCAGAATGGAGTCTAAAAGTGACATTAGAAAACAATTCGTGATCAATAGTTCTCACGTTTAATTACAATATGTTTGCGGTTATTTTTCTCACAACCACAACACTCAACGTAAAGTTATGAATTGAGGTTGAATGCGTGCATGCATTCTGCTGATTTCTACTTGATTATAGCGTGAGAATTATAAATCCTTGGAGATGTACGCTCTGCGGTAGGGAAATACCACATGCGTAAATTCTAGATTGGTGGGCTTGCATGCTGCAAAGTATATCTGTGTATTTACCAGGTTTTTTCCTTCAGAAGGGAAACATGAATATAGTTATTACAATTTATACTGACAATTGTAAACGTTTTAGTAGTTGTTTTTCATTTACCCCCATTGTAATAATAACTACCGAATGAAATTGTGTACATAACAAATTTATTTATCACAACATATTGACAACTTCTCCTTCAACTAAATCAGTTTTCAAAACCTTTCGAGTGAGCAACTAAACACAATTCATCTTGAATCACCGTATACAATTCACCCCTGTATATCCTTTAAAATTATCTTAATTTGTAATTTTACTTCAGAAATCAAGTCATATAAGCAAGCTTTCAAATGTTGTGCGAACTTGACAATTTAAAAATACAGTTGACAATAGATAAAAGGTACTACTCACACAAGTTTACAAATTTTGCTTTGTATTCTTCAACAAACAAGTTATAAGCAATGATTTTACTATTATTAAATCGTGCAACAAATTTCTGCGAATTCGTTTCCGGAGTTTTTCTGCCGGGACCCCATTCATATCGACGTTCAATGTAATTATATGTACTCCATAACTATTACTAATATTAATATATTGGTATTAAGCTCATCCACTCCTCTGGTAAAAGTCGAAATGTATTTTAAACTAGTATGTAGTAACAAACCACATTTAAGCCAATGTATCAAATTTCCATCCTACTTTTGTACACCAGTTTTGTACTCCGCACTTGTTAGTTCTTATTTATTAGTGTAATTGCGTGCCTGTGACCAAATTTACCCATTAAATTGTTATAAGAGTAGAAATTCCCGATTGCTACTTAGAATTATACTCCCTTAAATCTCACATTCACACCCAAGACAATTAGCATAAAGTACTATATAGATTTTAACTATTGAAAACTGATGACAAATAACGTAATAAGAAGAACCACAAGCTGAAAACAATACAAAGTTTTTAATAATCATATAAGTTCTCATTGTAATGTTGCAGATAGGTATAAATATAGTTAGATTGGTTAATGCAATTTTGAAAGGTTGGAAATTACCTGAGAAAGAAATCCGTAGTTTATTCGATAGAAACCGCGACGGCCAACTCCAATATCACCCTTTTCCAAGTCTTGAACTAGTCTCACCACTCTTGTTTATCGGTGAAGATATTCAATCTGACATCCTGCGTACAATCCACACTCTGAACTTTAGCAATCTAAAATATTACAAATACAAAAAATTGGCATAATTTAAAACAAATTATTTAAACTAGGTAGCTGCATAGTGAATTGCAAATTAAACCTTACAATATGCACGATTCTGCCATTAGAACTAACGAAATTCCTAAAAACATAATCTCCAGAAAATACCTAATTGTGAATATTGAGACCTTTGAATTTTTCATCTCATCCAGCCACATGAACTCCATTGAGCTTTGGACTACAAAGAAGAATACTGCTGTAGACCAGATGGAGTTAAGTGAATTGCTTATGGATTTTAGCTCCTCGTAGGTTTCAACAATTTTTTGTTTATCTTTTTCAGCACATTGGTATGCTTTCAAAAGATTTTTTGCTGCAAGCCAAAATGTCACCGGCATTGTCCCAAGGAATAGTGTCCGCCAGAAGATATTGATTATCGAGTGTACTAATTCTAATATCAGCTCCAATACACCAATTGCAATCTGACTGCATGTGTGTGGCTGCGTTGCATTAGATGAATGCGAAAGAAAGAGTTTTTGCATGCCAATATCTACAGCTCTATCAAATATTTCCGAGAAAGTAACGGGTCCTTCATTAAAGATCCCAGCAAATATAGAAATTGTGATGTAGAAAAATCCCAGAGTGACTTGCAGTAGGATTACGTATATCAATCCAACCTTCAAAGACAACCGTTAATTAAAAATTACATTTTTTAATTTGCGAAATGAAAACAAATGATTAGATACCGTTTCAGAAGCGGTCATTGATTTTGATCGAATCGGAGTGTTTTTGCGAACTAGGTTTTCCAATATATTCCGATTGCGACTTGAATGAATTGCAAAAAATAGAATGGTCTGCCAAATTAGATACATTGACCCTTGAGCGACATCAAAATAGTTTTTTGCTTTAAGGACTGTAGTCCTTGTGGCAATTTTCATGTAAATAACTTCAAAAGTCAATAGAGAAATCCAAATAAGGGGCCACATAATAGTCAAGCATACAATCTGTAAGTTATGGAAATAATATAATCCTGCTACCAATGGCGTAAGAAAAAAGTAAGACGTTTTTTTATAAATTGGTTTACCTTTTGAATTTTGTTTGTTTTCAATACGTAACAATTGTTTTGGCCCATCTCGAACCTGAAGGGAACACATAACGAGTAGTAGCCAGTTAAAAGCCACAAGTGGAAAAGGCAATGCTTGTTGAATTTATCTTGCATTTTTATGTAAAAATTTTGGGGATGATTTTAGAGGTACTCTATTTAACTCGTGCGTTAGCTTGTAAGTGGTTGTAAAAGATCCAACGGGGAATTGCGCAGTTGAAAATATCAGGATTTAATGTTTCTACGTTTAAGAAATTGAGTAGGTTTGAACTCCATCCGAAGGAAGAATTATGCGCAGTTTGAAGATATAACAACTACTGAACATTCCGTGCGATTATATTAGCGTCATAGCTACAAAAATTTCGTGTCAGACCAAGGACTAAAATCAATACGAAGGAAAGGGTAGGAAGGAATTAACGATGAGCTAAACTTTTTACACAGAAGGAATACAACTACAACATTTTATATGTATGCGTTGTTTTAAAACTGCACGAAAATAAATTTAAAAATATCAGTGTCGTGTTCATATGATGACGTGTCGGAATAAAGATTTAAGACAGAAGAAATATACTAATGACGTTGTGTAAATTTGACAACGTTTTAACAAATGTTTTATTCGTGCAAACTAAGGGAGCAGTCAAATATTCTACACAGAAATAAGAGACCAATATAGCAGATTTTGTCCCTCAAAATGGTAATGATTTTGCGGATTTCAACTTAATATTTTCGATACAACTAAATAAAACTATATAAGTTATAGCCAATGATAATTAGCAAGAAGTTCTTCTAAGGACCAATCTTCAATCAAGATTTGTTTTTGCAAAATTCTTTCCCCCTTCATTAAAAAATACATGGATGCGCTTGATATGTATCGATATCAAAACAGTGACAAAGTTTCAGCAATCTGAAAAATTAACAACCAAGAACAACTTTGACCTAACCTTTGGCAAACTAGTTGTTGGCTTTTAAACTTTTATACGATATTAAGAAAATAACCATGAGAAATGGAAGAACTGCTGACAAATGTCTGATTGAACTCAAAAATTAAAACAATTCTCAAACCGCAAAGAAGGAAGATTACAAATTTAGCAAGATATATTCAACCTGAGCGGACAACTAAATTTTAATTTTCCTTATTAAAGGTTGAAGCAATTTATTGACAAATACAATGCATCAGAGGAAGGTTTGACACTTCAATTTTTAAAGAAAGTGTTAAACAGAAAACATACATCACAAAAGATATCTGTGAAACTTTTTTTGTCACAACGGTCCATTCATTACTACTACCAATTGTATTCTGGTAGACAGCCAACGAATTTCACACGTTTATTGCACACTATTTTAAGCTGCAATTAATAAAATTAATAATTTTGTATGTTAAGTAGGCTAACACTTTAATCTAGTTTGGACACAAATCATCTTATGACCTGTTTGCAACTTTTTCTTCTTCCAAATCTCAATCAAAGCTCTTGTAATAACTGATTTGACCGATAGATAGACACTACTGCGACATTCCATAAGAAACATGAGAGTTCCCAAAACCAACCCTCCAAAAAGTATTGTATATATCACAAATATATTTCCAGACATTGATGACTTTTCAGGCTCATAATCAATGCCACTGTTTTTATATAATGCTCCGGTTCTCAATATCTGCATCCAGAAATCCCAAATACCGGACACCATCATTCCTTTACTCCTTTTCGTCGTATCCATCCGGAGAAATCCCTTGAGTTTCACAAGGAAAGCTGATGGATATAAAACGTCTTTCCCTACGTAAACGTCTCTCTTTGATAATTTCTCTTCTTCATTTAAACTATACGCCATATAACGTGCTAAATAGTCTGGAACTACCAGTGCAGTTCTGTTGCAATGTTTCAGCAAATCGAGTTGATATTTGATTTGCCAAATATTGAAAGAGCGCTTTATTAACATGTTCGTATTCAGGTCAACGTCCCAATTTGGAATTTGCAAAGATTCGATGTGTGAAATGAGTTCCTTTCGAACCTCATTCAGTATCTGTTGAATTGTAGGCAGAATGATTGTGTTCTTTACTAGCAATTGTACGTTGGTCACTTTCTGTTTAGAGATGCTCATTCCATACACAGTTTCAATCTCGTTTTTGGTTCCCAAAGAAACCAACTGCGAATACCCTTCCACACCAACTGATGAAATTTTACGCAATGTTCCATAATCAGCCAAAATCCGCATATGTATTCCATGGCGACCTGTAGTCAAACTACTGAAATTCCCAGATTTTAAAGCTTGAATATGGATATGTGGGTTGATTACTCCTGTATATACACTAAAATTATCTTGTACCAGTTGAGAGAAATGGGAATAAGGAATTAGTTGCTTATTCGTTACCAAATTAAAAACATTTCGCCCTTTGTATGCATTGCTGAGAACCAGAGCTGAAGCCAGGAATGGTCCACGAACCCAAACAAACTTTAAACAATTTGAGGACGACATTAATCTACTTCCTTGTTCCAGAAGATTAGATGTCAAAGGCAGTAGATTGTTAAAGAGATTATTTAAATGGAATTCAACCTGCTTTTTAAGTCCTCTTTTCCACGATTGCCCTTCTAACTCTTCCTCTTTAATCATAAAAGCTACTCCAATCAAGGAAATCAACAAAAAAAACACCAAATCCAAACATCGAATATTGCAACAAGTTCTTTAAATGGTAGCTTGCTTTCTTGTGGACGTCCGCAACTTACAAATCTTAATGAGTTGAATGTATCCTGAATGGTAAATACTAGGGACATATCCTTCATTCCTCTTTCGTCTCTGATTTCAAGCTGAGAATTAAATGGATTTACTTCGAGTTGTTCTGTTGGTTCCCACTTTCCATTTGAACATAGACCCCTTAAAAGTTTGCCCGTTTGATCTCGCGCACTTATTACGTAAGTGTAATTTCCCATTATGGAAAACAGCACATGAGTCAAGGCATGAATTACTTTGTCATAAACTAAGGGAAAAGGTAAATCTACCCAGTGACCTTTGTGCTGTATATAGTTTTCACAGAAAGCAAAATGCTTTAAGAAATTTGATTCGGTAGCAACAGAGTTACCAACATAGTGCTGAATTTCCCAGTTGTTTTGCCAACTGTTTAAGAGTAAACTATGAATTTCCTCAAGGTTGCCTTTTTGGCATGTCTGAAAATCCAGCTGGTTGACAATAGAAACCGTTGAGCATGGTTTTCGTTCAAAATTTGTAGATACCGATTCGCAAAACTGGGGAATTTTTATTGATTTAATTACTGCAGACCTCCCATTTCTATCAGTTTCCATAAAAAATACTGTGTCAAAGGTTGACTGTGCAAAATCCACTCCAGGAAACCTACCGAGTTGCTTTTTCTAATTCAGAAAATGTGCAGTTGTCCATTCGTTTTCATATCGATCATCCATTATCCAAACATGATGCCGTTTTGACTCCATGGTGACTTCGTAGCTTTGTAATGAACTAAATTCGCTTTTTCTCATCCAAATTTGAGGATAAAACGTATTTATGTTCAGGGAGCCTGTCACTAAAGGAGCATTTTCAGCGAACGTATGAAATGGTGGAAACAATGCCACATCTAATTCACATGTCCATTGACGAGCTTTCAATTGAAATTTTTGGAAGGGAAATATGTTGCAAATTCCGTAATAGTTTTCTACTAGTTTCGAAAATGGACATTGATAGGATCCTAGATCTGATCTGGTTATGTTCAACCGTTTGGGAATGGGTCTAAACCATTCTTCACCGTTGCGGAATTTGATTAAAGCTTGGGCAAAATGACGAACTACAATAGGAAAGGAGGTTGGTTGTATGTCAACGTTTTGAAAGTTTGTAATGGAAACAAAGCAGTTTGAAAATGGAGCAAGGTATTCGTTTAAATTAATAACGGGGACAAAATTCCAACTCTGAGTTTCAGCTCCTTGTCTTTCTTGATGATAGTTTTTACTATATGGTAACATTTTGGAGAAAGTGTAACTTGATTTGAATAAGTTTGTATAGTCCCCGGTTTCAAAGTCGACAACTTCATATTTTCGACCTGGAAGGGGCTCAGTTAAGTAGCTCACGGTGAAAGTTATTAGATTAAGTAATAAAATTAGGGACACAGGAAAATAGACAGTACAATCGGTGATGAGCTTCATTGTTCGGTAACGTTTTGAGACTTTAGTAGTAAATTTAACAGTATGTTAATTGATTGAGAATTTTTGAGTTACAAACCTTAGGAAATCCAGAGAACAATTGAAGCCTTAGGACCAAGACACTCGTAATCTCTTAAAATTTAAAGTGGTTAATTTAACTACGTCTACACGCACATGATTTAATAGAAACTGGGCCAAAGTTCAGCCACGCGATGGCTTACATTAATGTAATTGAAAAGCCTTGATGTCTTGACGAACAACACCACGTAATATAGCCTACTTTGCTTACACACTTTGCAAAAATTAGACCTGCGCAGACATCACGCATGGCTTACGTTATTTATATTTGCGTGTGCTCATATAATTTCAATATATAATTTGATTTAACTTTTAGTTTGTAAACATTAGAGATAAAATACTAACTCCAAGTTATCACCTCCTTTAACTGATTAAGATAGGCTATTTCTATGTAAAATATTTCGGAATACGCGGCAGGTAAGTATCCATTAGGAAAAAGGGAATTCAAATAATTCAATGGTATTTGCTTTTAATGATATTTGCAATCACTCTAAAATTTAGTTTGTTTTTTACATAAACATTTGGTTTACTATTTTTCATCAAAATAGTATTAATATTGTTGTAAGCAATCAAAGAAATAACTCGTTTATCTATAAACGTAAACAAGTAAATCCCCTAAAAATTTCATCAAGTAATGTCATTGTATATTAAACAAAAAAATCTACGCGGATGTAATTTCCTTGCATTTAAGTACTCGGCTTAATTATCCTTCATTTCAAACCCAAACAATTTCCAACCATCGATATCAGTAAAAATTAGTTGACTTTCGACTTACAAGAACTACCAAAGGCATGTACAAAGTAGAGAAACTGGAAACTTTTCTTCATATACAAGCTTATTCTCCAAACGGTAAGTCCCAGAAAAAGTCACAACTATTCTTTCTTGCATTGGTACCTTCTTTTTGGCTACTATGGTTTATATATACCATTCAAACCTGTGACAAACGATGACGGGAACATCAAAATAAAAGTTAATGTTCTTCAGAGGGTAAGCGGTTATAAACTAATGTTCCTTAACAATATTTAAATGTTCAATGACATTAAAATAATTAATAAAAAGGGTTTGTGCATCCTTGGAACGTGGATTCCGGTTACAATCAGTAACCTAATATTTCTGCTGAAAGCCATCTTTATATTTAGCCAAATCAAAAAACTAAAGGCGTATATGTACTTTCATCTGGCATTCATAGCCAGGGAGTTTGTGAGGCAAGTAGAACTATACTGGATTTTGCAGACAAAGCGACCTGAAATACAAACACTTCTTAATGAAATGAAGTTATGCACAAACAAACCTGGTGGAAAACATTAAATTTAAATTTTACAGAAGGCAAACCCTCCTCAACTTGTAACACAATCTTTGGTGTTATCTCGTTGGGTTCCCAGCTGACAATATTGGCATATCTTTTCTTTGTGGCTGTTTTTTCTATCTAATACTACCTTTCACATTTTGAAGGCGAAGCCGTGAAGGCGTTTGAAGCAAATATTAATATTCCGAAGCAGCTCTTGTAACGGAGAATTTCGAAAAGCTACAACGTCTTACAAATTTGATAAATTCTATTTGGTCTACTGCAACATTTTATTGTTGATGGAGATTTCTCTTCGCTTAATATTTGTACTAAATGATCAGTTAACACTAAGAATTATGTTAGAGGTTTTTGCTGTTCAAGCGGTCACCTTCTTCTGAGTATCTTTGGTAGTGATGTCTGATGGGTAGAATTGTAACATCAATTTGCTAAATCCATTTATGAAACATATGAAAGTTACATCTCAGAGTCAAATTATATCTTAATCTCTTCACAGATGAGTTGTTTAAGGCAGTGGGTGCTTTCTAGAAACATTAGGAAGGAAGTTTTCAGTGATCAACAGGAGTTAAACATACTTGTCCAAGAGTTGGATACAAATCCCATTAGTATTGGTTCCGCCGGATTTTACCATATACATTTTGGATTTGTAGCACAGGTACTTAAACATTATTAATAATTCGGTGTGTCAAATACGATTATCGGACAGAAATATACTTTTTTTGCTTACAGCTGTTTGCACTCATTGTTACACTGTTTACAATCAGTTTCACTGCTGACTAACGTATATGTTATGATGCAATTTTAAACCACATTGTAACCTACAGCATGCAGTATATCAAATAATAAATCTACTGAATTGGTTTAATTTTTTGTAATTCAAATTAGTTAACTAAAAGGCACAATAATAGGAGCCCCATAAAACAATTTAGCCACCCAATCAAAAAAATAGACTTTCCCAATACAATAGTTGGTCACTTTTTAAATAAAAAACGTAACGTTTTATTTAGTTTTCCCATACAATAGTATAATTTTACACTGGTCTAAATAGCTTGAAATTGAAACACTTTCGAGTAAAAATTGAACGATCAGGTATGAAAACGGGACGTGGATTTTTTCATTTAAAAAAAACTTTTATAGTTACAAAATATTTAGAACGAGGGAAGATTTTGTAACGTTGTGTTCGAATCTAGATTTTATTTAAATTCGAATTAAATATAACGATACCTTTTTTAGTACTTTTCAAGCGAAATTCATATACTACTCTGATAAAATAAACAAAATCTCATCAATTTCCTGCTCTTTTGTCAGTAATGTTGATATAATGTTTTTAAAATGCATAAAATATCCAAATTTGTCTTTAACTCGATGAATTTCGACATAACCATTCCTCGTAAAAATCTCAAAATTTGCAATTTTAAAATATCGCATAGTGACGCCAATCCACGTCCCGTTTTCATACCTGACCATTCAATTACATTTGATTCAAAAATGAAATTACTTAATTGAATTATCAATGTCATTTTTGCCAATAATACTAGAATACCATGGATATTTAAGCCTTAAGACAATAACTTCATGGAATCAGGAGTTATGAGCTATCTATGGCTTTTCTAGAAACTGGATTACCGTTTTGAACTACGGGAAATTCATTGCGAAATCGTATTGAAGGTCACTCATGAGGAGGAAACACGCTTTTGTTCATTTATT